>JAWPHD010009384.1:0-104440 GCA_037043455.1 Cyrtodaria siliqua | reverse complement strand
TGCTTGATAATTATTATAAAATACACATCCATGGACCCTAAAGTATAGCTTAGTTGATTCTTCCTGATTTATACAACTTTTTCTAGACTGTGCTATACTTTATAATAAACACTACTTCGAGTAACAATGAGTATTGATCCATACTCAACTTATGCCATTCTCAATGCGTTATGTGTGTATTGACATACATTGACATATTTATAAGAAAAAAACATGGATTTATAAGTCAAGGGTAGCACAACAGACTAGAAAAGAATGCAAATCATATTATTTTATACTGAAAGTATCATGGCAACAACATTCCAATAATTATTCTCATTATCTAATGTTTCCCTTATCGAATGCAATCTCAGGTGGGATTACACAAAAGGTGACATAAATCTATAACAGTCTATTTTTTAATAATTTTAATAATTTTGTAAATGTTTGAGCAACAGTCGTTACATTCTTTTCCGGGAGCATCGTGCGGTTTTTAAAAGTGATTTTGGTCTTGTGAACAAGCTCGAGATCTCAGTGGGATTCCGAAACCCGCTGGGTGAGGATTGTTTGGGGTTTTACGTCATTTTCCAACACGCAAGGATATATAATATGAATGTCGCTTTTTTTTTTGTGGTGTGGGAGGAAGAGAATTCAAATCTCGTGTCTACATCAAGCAATGCAGTCGCTATTAGACATCATTAAATTGAAACCAACTATGAGGCATGTTTGTCTTGTTGGTGGTTTTACGTCATTTTCTTAATCACGTTTTAAGCTATGTATGACTTCGATTTGGGTTTCGAGATGGTGTCAAAACACAATTTATCACTGCTATACCTCACGCCCATACGTCAAAAATAATGCGATAAATGAACAATATATGACGTAATAACTCATGATTTTTTGTCACCCCTGTCTATTTGTAGTATAGATTATACAGAACATGTATATAATATAATCGAATATGCTGCTCCAGTGTCAGGTCTCTCCGCACTATATTGCTACATTAACGGAGTTGCAGCCGCTGGGTGGCTCCGTGTCCTTGTCTCCCTGTGCACGTGTACGGCTAACAGTGTCAGGTCTCTCCGCACTATATGCTACATTCAACCGGAGTTGCAGCCAGCTGGGGCTCCCGTGTCTTGTGCTCCTGTGCCCGTGTTACATTAAACCGGAGTTTGCAGCCAGCTGGTGCTCCCGTGTCTTGTCTCCGTGCACCGTGTTACATTAACCTGGAGTTTGCAGCCAGCTGGTGCTCCCGTATGTCTTGTCTCACGTGCCCGTGTTACATTACACCGGAGTTGCAGCCAGCTGATGCCTCCGTAGTCTTGTCTCTGTGCACCGTGTTGTAATAACCGGAGTTGCAGCCAGCTGGTGGACTTTAACTCGGTACAGGGTTGTTCCACTCTGACCTTCTGAGACTTGTACAGAAACGCATATTAGTGTGTTAAAATACGCGATTAATGATGCTCTTTTTCATTTTGTCTTATTTTTCGAGGGCATCATATATGCAGCAATATTATTAAAACAAGACATTTGATGAGAATTGATTCTAAAAAATAAAGAAACTAAAAGAAAGGCAGAAGCTGAGAATTTCAAGTCGAGACATTTGGAGAAATACAATAAACTGTTCACGTCCCAAAAGAACTTCGAGAGATCCCTTAAAAAGGCTCATGATACATCAGCTGGTCCTGATGATATCCATTATCAATTATTAAAATATTTACCTGAAACCTGTCTCTCTGCACTTCTTGATATATTTAATAAGTTTTTTGTGACGGGAACATCCCCGATTCTTGGCGGGAAGCAATCGTTTATTCCAGTCCCAAAACCTGAAAAGTATCATACGGACCCAATATATTATCGCCCTATTGCTTTAACGAGTTGCATATGCAAAACCATGGACACGTATCATTAATGAAAGACTCGTTTAGTACCTGGAAGACAACACAAACTTGATAACAAAAGGTATCAAGTGGATTCCGGCGCCAACGAGGCACACCAGATAATCTCATTCGATTGAATCATTTATTAGGGAAGCTTTCATAAAGAAAGAACATCTAGTCGCTGTATTTTTTTTACTTGGAGAAAGCTTAGGGTACGTATATATGAATGATACTTTATAACCTTGGTCTTAGAGGCCGATTACCAATTTAATATAGTGAATTTCTTAGATGATAGACAGTTGTGTTCCGTCATGGGTTAAACCACCTCTCTAACAGTTCATGAACAGGACATGGGTGTGTGGATTGTTCTCTATATGTTGACGACTTTGTTATATGTTATCGTGCAAGAATACATGCACATTATTGAGAGACAATTACACAATGTTTCAATAAACTTCAGACCTGGTCTAATGGTTTTAAATTCCTAATTCTAAAACTAATTGTATGCACTTTTGTCAACCACGTAAAACATCATGAAGACCCCTCATCTAACACTAGATGGTGTCACCAATACCAGTAGTGGATGAGACTAAATTCCCTTGGTCCTTATTTTGACCGTAAATTAACGTTTATTACCTCACCTTAAATACTTGAAGGTCAAATGCCTTAAAGCTCTTAATTTACTTAATGTTGTTGCAAACACTAATTGGGGAGCAGATCGAAAATTAATTTTACAACATTCTATCAACTTATAAAGGTCCATTATCATACTCTTTTGTATAGCACAGTGGCGTTGCTTGTGCAGTGTGGCGGCAGAAACGTCTCCCCGCGCTTGCAATCAGTAATGTTATTCATTCGATCGTTGGAGATCGCTGAGCCCGATACTTATATTTAGTTATCGGTGGTACATTTTCAATTTCTTTTGTTTTCTTACTTAATTTTTGATTCGGTGGTTCCACTACTCCGGCCGATAAAAGGCTCTGGTATTGTTTAACCACTCATAGGGATATGTTGTTTGCTTTTTGATACGCAGGCTTCATAACCGCTGCTCCCAACTAAATTCCATTATGTTTATTTCGCCCTTCGGGGCATTTAATTTTATTATATACTGGGACCATACGCCGTACGACATGGGGTAGCAATAAACTCCATGACCACCGCCATATGCATGCCATCTTCTGGATGGTTAAAATTGTGTACTACTGATTTTATGGATATTGAGTTCTGCTATAAAACCCGGGGCTAGAGGGCTTCGTGAGCGGTAGCTAGCATATCTACTACCGCTCATTGAACAGTCTCAATCAACCGAGACTGCATATTTTCGTATGTGTCGTGCTCGGCCGTTTCAAAAGGTCCATGTATCATAATCTTTTTTATAGTTCTCTTATCAGATCAAAGCTGGACTGCGGCACAGTAGTATATGGATCATACTTGCAGATGCTCGATCCTATACATAATCAAGGATTACGACTCGCCTTTGGGTGCATCACCCGTACATCACCCGTACATCACCCAGCGAAAGTCTATTATGATGGAAGCTAATGAACCATCACTGTCTCATAAACGGGACAAATTAGCCCTCAATATGTCATTAAATTACAATCTACCTTCAAACCCAACTTTCGATAACGTTTTTAGCCCTGATTATGAACCCCTTTTTGATCGAAAACCGAAGGCCTTTAATTTTAATTTGATCGCCAAGTACAAAATACCACAAATTCCACCGTGGTATTTGGGAAACACCAACACTTATTTTTGATTTTTGTAAATAGTGACAAATCCAGTACAGATCCTACTATCTTTCAAGCAAATTTAATGAAATGAACTCGAAATACAGAGACTTCCAACATATTATACACAGATGGTTTCTAAAGATGGAGATAAGGTAGCCTGCAGCAGCTGTTGTTCACAACACAGCATAAAGAGCCGCCTGCCTGACAAGGCCTCTATCTTTTCAGCTGAACGTTAAGGCAATTGAACTTGCCTTAAATTATATTCAGGAATCTGATAATGACCATACAGTAATATTTCTGATTCCCTTTCATCTCTTCAAGCACCGCGAATAATATGTAAACATGATAACCCAGTTGTGCTTCAACTTTTAGAAAAGTACAATTCTCTTATAGTTTATAATGTTATATTCTATCACACCAATATCTCGTACTCATTACACCGATATCTTGTACTCATAACAACAATATCTCACCACAGCATAACTGTCCTGCTGGACGAAGACGTAGGACGTGCCGATAGCCTGAACCCTACCTCTGGCGACGCTCCCTACAAGCCGGTTACAATGTCTACGTCGATATTAGTCCTCCCAACAGGTTTGGTTTTGGTTTTAAATGTGTTTTATTATGCGCTTATTGGTGTGACGAGAACGAGATATTGGTATGATGAGTACGAGATGTCGGTGTAATGAGTATGAGATGTCGGTGTGATGAGTACGAGATGTCGGTGTGATGAATACGAGATAATGGTTTGATGAGAACGAGACAGTGGTGTGATGAGTAGCTGATGTCGGTGTGATGATTACGAGATAATGGTGTTATGAGAACGAGACACCGGTGTAATGAGAACGAGACACTGGTGTGATGAGTACGATATATTGGTGTGATGGGTACGAGATGAAGGTGTGATGAGAACGAGGCAATGGTGTGATGAGTAAGAGATATTGGTGTGAATAGTACGAGATGTCTGTGTTACGAATACGAGATATTGGTGTGATGAGTAAGAGATATTTGCTTAATCAGTATGAGTATGAGATGTCGGTATGATGAGTACGAGATATTGGTGTGATGTGTACGAGATATTGGTGTAAAGAGTATGTACATGTGGGTGTGATGAGTACGAGATATTGGTTTGTTGAGAGCGAGATGTCGGTGTGATGAGAACGAGACATTGGTGTGACGAGTACGAGATGTAGGTATGATGAGTACGATATAATGGTGTGATGAGTATGAGATATTGGTATAATGAATACGAGATGTCGATGTGATGAGTACGGGATGTCGCTGTGATGAGTACGAGATGTCGGTGGGATGAGTACGAGATACTGGTGTGATGATAACGAGATATCGGAGTGATGATTACGAGATGTCGGTGTGATGAGTACGAGATATTGGTGTAATGAATACGATATGTCGGTGTGATGAGTACGAGATTATGGTGTGATGAGAACGAGACATTGGTGTGATGAGTACGAGATGTAGGTATGATGAGTACGAGACACTGATGTGATGAGAACGAGATATCGGAGTGATGATTACAAGATGTCGGTGTGATGAGTACGAGATAATGGTGTGATGAGTACGAGATATTGGTGTGATGTATTTTGGTCAAAGCTTATGTTTAAAGTATATAAACATTATATTGAAAGGTAAGACTCAATTAGTTTACATGTTAATACATATGAGTAGTATTCGTACGATTAGAATAACCCTTGTTTTCTATTTATTGTATTATAGTTTAATAAAAACTTTTAGTGTTCATATTTTAGTGTAAACTAATTTATTTTACATCGATTATAACAAAAGCACTCTGACATTAATATCTCTCGATGTATTCCTGGGTAGAAAAAGTACTATGGAAATACATATAAAGTATCTTGCTCAGGGACACAACACATACGGTAATACCACTAGACCATCATTGATGGTTGTACATGCAATTACATTCGAAATGAATGTGTTTGTTATTAATTAATGTTAATTAGGTCAGTCGGTCATTCAACTAATTAATACATGTATAAATAGTCTGACTGAGTGTGTAGTTGTTGCTCTTAGAGAAGGGTGAGGTTTTAGAGAATAGAACAGAACGGAGAATGAAGACCAAAACGATTGTATAGAAGTGTGTTAATTGCGACGCAGTAATGGAATTAAGAACCGAAGTGCAGCGGTGCAGTGTCTGACCTGCAATCGGGAGGTCGTGGGTTCGAGTCCCCTGGCGGCATCATACGAAGACGTTCACAAAATTGGAGTAGTTACTTGTAACCCTTGATTGACAAGCTAATAATGGGTAGTGCTACTTATGGTTGACCCGGCGTTAGACTTATGTGACTGGGTGGGGTATCATGTACTACGGTGTGGTATTCCAGTGTGGCAACACTATATCTACTTCAAGTAGACTGTAGATAAATACATAGCACTATACACAATCACTCACACAAAAGTCCACACATAATGCCGAGTCAACGAGGGATTCTTCTCAGGGCTCAAATGACAGAGGGACTATAATCCTTAGAATAACGCACGCACGCACGCACGCACGCGCACACTCATACACACTAATGTAAGCAAAAACGCAATAGAAAAAACGATGCATGAATATTGAGCTATACCGTATTAATACGTTCTTGTATTGATACGCCTCGTCCGTCGGATGGGGACGTAAACCGGGCGGTCTCGTGTATCGGTCTATCCTCCGAGCACGTTAAAGAACCATAGGAATCTATTCAATAATAAGAGTAGGGCATGGTTCCCGGATTCCTATGTATCCTTTCCCTCTCTCTGGGGCGGCCCTAAATAACCTTTATTGTGCTGATGAGCCGTTAAACAACATTCAACAACATTCAACAACATTCAACATTGCCCTGATACTGAGAGACACGAAAGGCTTGTCCTAATGCTGGGGATAGTTTGATTGAGTGAACGGTCTGTAATTCTGATTTTTATGTGTTAAGATGTTATTGCACATATAGGGCCACATGTTTAAATTTGTACAATACATACCTTTCTGTTCTGTTGCTAATTGTATTTTGATTCGTACTTCATCTCCAACTTTACCATAGTTTATTTCTGTATCGTTGTTCAGAATTGTCATTGTAAACTCCGGTGAGAGACTCACATTATTGTAATCCATATCAGTATCTGGTCTGCAAATGCAACAAGTAATACATGGTGAATACAAACATTTCCTATGTTGCTTAGGCTGATTATCAGTTGCTGAATTGTTTAAAACAAAGTGTGATTAGCAGCTCTCTTCTTCTGACAGATTGGATATTTGACATCATACGTGCACGTACTTCTTCTGCACGAATGCACGTGAATGGAGGCGTCACTGACTCCATCAGCCCCGCCCTACTCACCGGTAGTAAGTATAATGGACATATACACTACAGCTGGAGCACACAACTCATAGATCAGTAAAACTGTAACTGCCTCCCACCAGTTTTCATTCAGTTTGAAGACATAACATGGCTTCTGGGAGTGTAATAAAGTCATGACTTATTTCTCGTAATACACTAGAGTATTACTGGTCCAAATGAGGACAGAATCACTGTGTTTGTGTACAGTAAAACATTTAATCACAATTGATTGTATGGTTTATCATGGGATACGCCTAGACAACTTAAATAGTTATCTTTATTTGAAATCTTACTTTATAAAATGCATGTTAGTAACGTTAAATTTAGTTAAAGGTGTAGCATTATTTGTAGAGCGAACGCGTCACAGCCGCGTAACGTAGCTGACGTCATAAAAACATGATTCCTTTACAAATAGCCGTCGTAAATAGGGTAAATTGACTACAATAAAGAGGAAGATGTATTATGTGATAAATAGAATATTACATTCGTGGCTGTGTAGTATTGACTTTAATAAACGCGTTGGATAAAGAGAGTTTATTAAAATCAGTAATACACAGTCACTCATGTAAGATCCTTTATATCATGTATCAGGTTTGTTTCTGAGACAGCATGTGCTTCATTTAAAGTAGCTATACCGCCAACAACAGCCAACTTTTACAACAAATATACATCGTTTCTAAACCTACTGACAACGGGGTATATACTTTTATATATATAACAAATATCTTGAAAATCCAAACTTAGATATTCTCTATCAAACGAGACTGCAATATTTCGTATTTATCGTGTTCGGTCGTTTCCAAAGTTCCACTCTCATAAAGGTCCACTCTCATACTCTTTTCTCTAGACATTATGTAAGCGGCTATAACCAGCCAGGCCAAACCACAAAACTGGAGCGCCAAATTAAGAGTTACCCACTCATAATTCATTTAACGCATATCCAATCTATTCTAGGATCCTGTGGAAAAAACTATACATTTAATCGGCACATATGGGTTATTATATGACCTAAACACCTGGATAGAGGTTTGATAATTGGTTTTGTAGTGGAAGTTGTGCCGTTATCTGGCGGGTTAGTTTCTTTAAAGGAGTAAATCTATGTAGCGGTTTTAATTGGTTAAATGACATGGTCAGATATTTGTTTGATTGGCAGAGCGGAGCTTTGAATCGCACAAACTTACGTGTTATGTTATGTGATTATTTTTAAAATACCTACAACAACAGTTATTGCTTCTTTCAATAACTATTTATATGTAATTAAAATACTTAACGGTAATACAGAAGCTATTTTAGGATAAGATAAAGTATCATCAAGTTCATTCCAAACCTGTGGACATAACTATTTAAACTAGAACTATCACTGAAGCTGATGAATATCTCCGCTTAAATGTTAAGTTAAACAAAATACCATAATGACCATAATTCTGTAATACATTAGGCAATCAACAATGGGTAATGTAGAAGGGCACAAGGTCACCAGTTTTTAGTATATGAAGTTTGGGAACAGCCCATTCAAAACTGTTTGAGAAATACTACTAATAAAAATGTGTTACAGGACGCGACAAGACAAACGTGACGCGACGCGACCCGACGCGAGAGAACAAAAACGCGACGTCACGGGACGTTACGGACAACGTGTTTCCAATATAGCTCCCACTTCACTTTGTGAACGCGGGGTATAAACACAAACTATATTTTCACTCGCATTCAATATGACTCGGTCATCTTATACGACTATTTATTTCGAAGCATTTTGATTGGATGGTCACCAATAAACACTGAAGTGAGTCTCCAGTATTTGTTTGAATATAAGCTTTATTTACAGAATATTGGCTCTGTCTACAAATGTGAGAAAAAAGAGAGAACATTTTGAATATTTCTGAAGTCCAACATATAGTATTCGTGGACTAAATCTATGTTGTTCCGTGATTTTACATTGAATGTGATTGTTTAAAATTCAAACGAATTTGAAATGTTGTAATTTAAAATCAAAACGAATTTGAACAGTTACAAAAATAATTGAATATCGTTAAACTGCACCAAGGAGTGTCTTGCTTTTGACATCATGCTGTGCTATCCGCTTATTTGACAGGTTGGAACTGCCAAAAATGCTCCATAGCCTTAATCGAAAACATGTTCCGCATGTTTGAAGTAGGTCACCGTGTACTCTCTTCAGAACTGAAAACTTTTGAAAATGCAGCATTTGTTTTTTATTATGTTTGCTTGACCACTTTGCGATACCAAATCTTCTTCTAAATTACACAGTCACCTACAAATATACACAACTATAAGAATTTAGTATTTGTTGTCATAATGGTATTGCATATAGCATATAAGTATATGTAGTATTATATTAACGACTTTTTAAACATAGAGAGATATGTTCCAGGGTACTCAAATGCCAAATTGTCGGAACTAGTCAGATTTATTCCGTAGTAGTTTCGTATAATATTGTTTAAATATCTTACTATTGTAAGGTTTAAATTTGCCTGACTTTATATAAGGCTCGAACCCTGAACCTGCGGTTCAGTAGACATATAATAGACGGTGCTCTAACCAAATGCGCCTTTGTGGTGCGGTATTAAATAGTATATAACAAATGCCGCGATCTGCAATCTGATTGGTTCCGATAACTTGGCAGGTTAGCGATTTCGTAATGACATGCAGCTCTGGATTCTGAAAAATCACTGAGTAATTATGTTGTGGCATTACAGGTTTTATTTTGTTATATTCATATATACATGATCATCTTTGTGTTATACTTTTATTGGCTATTAAAGCTGCCTAGTGTGTTAGCGGACAGCCTGACAGATATCTCTTCATTTACACTGTCCTATTTAATTAGGATGACAAAAGGGCAAGAAACTGATTTGGTGAACCCGGTTTAAACTCGATGCAGCATTATCTCTGCTGATCGTTCCATGGATGTTGTCATCCCTTTTATGTGTGTGGTGTCGCATATTTTGTTTCTATTATCTATCCTTGTATTTGTTGTTTGTTTTGAATGACTGAATTATGTGGATGATAGCTACATTTCCTGTTTGATGCCTATTTTGTATGTCAATATAGTGTAAAAGTATTTTTGTAACAGTTAGGACCGTTATTAAAAAAAATTAATGCGCAAAGGGGTTAGGTACTATTGACATACAGATCTAATAATATCAATATTTACATTATTTCTTTTTACACAAATTTACATAAACCACTGCATATGGTTAGAATTCAATTTAAATGGAAATAAGTTACATGGTAAAAGCAGACTTACCTTTGACCTGCCACGGTTTCTGTATAGTAGGATACTTGTAATACTTGCTATGCAACACACAATTCCCGATGGCTTTGAACCAAATGAAGCGCTACTCGTACAACCCTTGGCGGATGAATCTACCGCACAGGGATCTTCTCTGCAAGAAATGGACGAAGACTGCTAGCTCTATTTTTGAAAATAAATCCGACATGGATTTCTTTCATTTAATTGTTAAACCGGAGTCAACACCGTGCATCATAACGCGTTTAACGATCCTATACAACGAATAGTTACAGAGGGGTCTGGGAATGTCATATTAACAATGAACTTTTATAGATACAATCACGTATATATAAACACAATACAAGAACTAAATGACAATTTTAAGTTTAGATTACTCAAGATCAACCTGTTGTGCTCCCCTGGTGCTGTCGAAAGTAGTTTTCTATTAATGTGATCAGTTTCGTTTGTTATGTTTTGGCTGTAACTGTATTTTGGACATGCTGTTTCTATTAAAGATAGTAAGGGTACGCCGCGGCAAATGCAAAGGGTCTAAAACAAATTTACATTTGTCCCAGCGTAAGTATACAACTAGAGAAATATTTCTTAGAAAATATTCAACCCCCACTTCGCTGTTTGAAGTTCATTAGCAGACATATTTGGCCTCATGAAAAAGTAAGTTTCCGAGTACTCTAACAAGGTTTGAATTTTCTAAAGATCGTTATCATTTAAGTTTTACCATGGAAGCGACTAGGAGAAACAGTAAGATTAGGTTAACCTTAAGCGTAATGTATATACCATTATTTGTTATGCATACTTGGTTTACTGTTTATGGCCCGTGATGAATAATATTCCATTGCTATTGCATATAATTTTATTATGTCTGCATATGCTTACAGTATACCATTGAATGAACGAACTCTGCCTAAAACTATGACTAAAACGTTTTTAAAACTTGCCCACATGCATCATTGAAAACAACGAACAATAAACATTACGCAACCAATCTTTCATAGATAAGTAAGCACCTTTATTTTCAGTGATGTATCATACAACATCAGTTACATGTAAATAAATAATGAAAATGAGATCCCTTGAAAGCAGGCACACAAACCAGATAGTAAAGTCGCAGACTTGGTTTATGGAGTTTGTTCAGGAGAGGTATCATACAGTGCAAACCTCTCACTCCATCTAGCATCGCCGTATGCGGTAAACAAAGTTAGATTGGGGTCAGATCGAATAGCCCAAAGAACCAGTAAGTCAAAATGCATATTCTTAGTCGGGGCGGCCTTTTACAGCCGCCACTCGGCCATGAACGAACAGTGTTGCTCTATAATTAATTAAAGTAAGACGAGAACTGTTTAATGCAAGAAACGACTTTTGTTAAGACAACGCCAGATGAATTTGTTATGCACATCATAAAGAGTTAACGAACCTGCACGAATCTACCCAATAGGATATGTGCGTGGTTCAGCGGATTAGAGCGTGCCCAACACTGTCACATACACTGAACACAATTTCTAAGTATAAACTTTTGTATCTCAACTAATTTTCTTATTTTAAATATATTTTAGAAAAGATATATGATAAGTATTTTGTATTGACCTATAGTTTGTAAAACATTTATTTTTTGTTTAAATTGTTACATCTTTTGAGAGTTACCTTCCCTTTATATGAAAACATTAAATGTGCTGATAAAACACATAACATGAGTCAAAGATCGCTTAAAGATATGAAATTCTTAAAATTGGTATGAAATAATAGAAAAAAATATATAAACATTTTACCAATTTATCGCAGATTTTCCGTCTATAAAAAAATGAAATATGGATAATCTTAAATTACCTCCCTTTAAATTGAATATTGTTTGAAATTCAAATAACTGTAATTCAGCGTTATCATTAAATATTTCGAAAATTTCTTTTGCAAACGCATTTATAGTGGTAATGCTAGTAAACCTTGATGTCAAAATAAGTTTAACTGGCATATTTTAGAATTAGGAACATCGAAAGCTTCACTAATTCGAAGTACTTAATACAATCCTATATACCCAGTTGTATAAGTGTTATAACTTATTTCTAAGAAAACACATTGACTTAAAAGTTTTAAAATATGTTCATGCAAGCAGAGCAGACGATTTACACTCGTTATTTGGCAGTTTAACCGTATCGCTAATCAAGCTCAAAATACACAAAACAATGAAAATATTATTGACATATTCTTAGGTAGATACTTAGCAATTTGGTTTAGTGTATACTAAACATGGGTTCTAAAGAAAAAGGGCATACTGGAAAAGTAGTTAATACCAGTAGTTAACGTATGTGTGTTTGATTTATTTAAAACAAATCCACTTACGATTTTCGGAACACTACCACACGGTGAACTGTTAAATGTAATGTCTGAGTTTTATTAGTAGTGAAATTCTGGCGACGACAGTGACCACCTATGTATATCGTTCCACACAGCATAAAGAGCCGCCTGCCTGACAAGGCCTCTATCTTTTCAGCTGAACTTAAGGCAACTGAACTTGCCTTAAATTATATTCAGGAATCTGATGATGACCATTTCGTAATCTTTTTTCTGATTCCCTTTCATCTCTTCAAGCACTGGGTAATATGAAACATGATAACCCAGTTGTGCTTCAACTTTTAGAAAAGTACAATTCTCTTATAATTGATAATGTTATTATTTTCCTCTGGCTTCCAAGCCATGTAGGAATACGTGGTAATGATAGAGCTGATAGTGCTGCTAAGGCAGCATTATATTTACATATATCTAATACCAAATTACCTTATACTGATTTTAAAAGTTGTATTAACACATATATTCGTAACTCTTGGCAAACCGCTTGGGATTTGTCCGTTAACAATAAACTCCATTCAATTAAACCGTTACTCGAAGAATGGCGTTCTTCTACTAGACCCATTCGTCGAGAGGAAGTTATCCTAGCCCGGTTCAGGATAGGGCATACACGTTATACCCATTCATATTTATTACAAGGTGAGCAATTACCAGAATGTATACCCTGCTTTGCACCGTTAACGGTCAAACACATCTTATTGGAATGTGTAGACTTTGATCCTATGCGTCAAAGGTACTACAATGTTAATACTATGAAAGAGTTATTTGATACTGTAGATTTTAGTCTTGTTTTAGATTTCCTAAAAGAGATCAGACTATATAAATCATTATAATGTGTTCTTATATATATATTTACTTGTTTATATGCCCGTTGACTGGCATTTGTTGATTTACATACATAGTTTATATTACACCTTATCATTCCTTAGTTTTTTAATAGTTTTATCTTTATATATTTACACTAATTTTTAAATAATACTTCATTTTTCATCAATTTTTGCGCACAATTTGACCTATTTATGTGTCGACGTGCCGTAAAACACCATTCATTCATTCATTCCACCAACAACACCATCGGTTACTTCAAAGATATACACTGGTCCAAAAGCAAAGGTAAAGTTCACTAAAATACAGATAGATACATGTAACACCACATGAAACCAGAAATGTATATACTGACCCAGCAGCACAGGTAAAGTTCACTAAAATGTATATACTGGCCCAGTGGTACAAGTAAAGTTCACTATGATAAATATAGATACATGTAACACCACAGGCAACCAGAAATGTATATACTGGCCCAGGGCACAGGTAAAGTTCACTAAGATTCATACAGATACAGGCAACACCAATGTATATACTGGCCAAGCGGCACAGTTAAAGGTCACTAAAATACATATAGATACATGTAACACCCCAGGCAACCAGAAATGTATATACTGGCCCAGCGGTACAGGTAACGTTCACTAAAATACATATAGATACATTACATGTAACACCACAGGCAACCAACAATGTATATACTGGCCCAGCGGCACAGGTAAGGTCACTAAATACATATAGATACATGTAACACCACAGGCTTCCAGATATATATATACTGGCCTAGAGGCCCAGGTACAGTTCACTAAAATACATATAGATACATGTAACACTCCATGCAACCAGATATATAAATACTGGCCCGGCGGCACAGGTAAAGGTCACTCAAATACATACAGATACATGTAACACCACAGGCTACTAGATATGTGTATACTAGCACAGATAAGTTCACTTAAATACATATAGATACATGTAACACCTAGGGTTATGCTAGGGATATAACCTCCTTTGATAAACATTTAAGGAAGTTTAATAAAGAGTTATGAAAGTGATAATGACCAAGGATTTTACGAAGTTTGTAAATCACGTCACCATAGTTTTGTCGATGTGTATGATACCGTAGCACTAATGGAGTAGCTTTTTAGTTATACAAAGATTACGAATATTAAAGCCCTCAACTCAACTATAAGCTCTAGGCAAACGAATAAGTTGAGGAATATAGACTCCATAAGAATTTACTCGGGGAACATTCTCATCTAAGTGGGGATAATTAACAATATCAAAATTAAAGAAGCGACAGCATCAACATATTAGCTTTTTAAGTTCTTTATGATAAATTTATAGTTTTAACCATAGTAGAAAAGAACGGGTTGTCAATGTTCAATATGTCCGGAAGGTGTCATTAAAGGCTTCAATTATATCTGCCTGAGTATCTGGTGAAAGAGTCAACACGAAATAATACAAAACCAAATCTGCGACAAGAGTTGCACAGTTAGTACCCATCAACAATTTGTCTATAAACGGCAGTTCCATACCTGACGAACATAGTATATAATAGGAAAGTAAGTGACAAACTTCTTGGCAAATCCACATAGTATAACTGTCAAAACTGCCGTAGGGAAAAACGCTTTACTATTGTTACAGGACAAACTTGTAGTGTTTTCTCTAGAGAAAGGTTTTTGAATGAGAGAAATAAGTTTTTCTTTGATAGTGTTGGGTGGTAAGGTTGTATATAGTGTGTAAAATGTCATAAGTAATTATAGATGAAACTTGAGTTACCAAGAACGTTCCTGAATGTTTAATTGACCAAAATAAAGTGTTGTCATAAGCTTTTGCATATATTTGTTTAACGTGATCTGGCAACTGAATTAGAAATAAATCGGTGTGTTTATGTAATTTAGGTATCCAATACATAGTTGGAAATTGCTTTTTCTTTTCGTCTACGCCAGCCTTGAAGGTGATGCACTTTTTCGAAGTCGCCGCCATGCACCTATCAATGTTTCCCCCACCGCGATTTTGGGGTGAGGGCGGGATCACCCCCGGTATCCGTTACAACATAAAAGAACTATATTTCTGAAATGCGTTGGTACTTATCCTTCAATTTTACTACATAACGTTGGTACGTATCAATGGCCTCGTAAGATGTATCTACTTTCTGGGACCCCACTCTCACAAAACGCCAGATTAAAAACCCTTAGTAATTATTAAGGGACCAAATAGAGACAAAATGACTAACATAATGGATGTTTTACATGTGCATGTCCTTATTATCGTGTCAAAATTACTGTATAATGGAAAATTCGACGAAATGTCAATTGTTGACACGGATTTTTCCGATCCGCCCAGTTCAAAACGGATAAAATAGCTTAAAACAATACTAAAATGAAAAACATAAGATATGGATGTAAAGAAAAATATTCACGGACTCTAACAAAGCAAAAACTAATTATATAACGAATATAATATTTAAATAAATGACAAATATTGAGCGTACATGTAATGTGGTGCGCCTTTCCCGTACCCGCGTATGGCCTTATTCGAACCGCGTTCATATTATACGGATACCGGGGGTGGGGATGCGGCGAGCAATACAAATGTACAAATAGGCTTCTTCCCACCCTATGAGCAATATTTATTTCTAATTCCTATTCATAGGATTTAATTTCCTCATATTGGCGCCGGGTTATTTAGATAGCCCGGTTACCTACCAAGGGAAATAATTTCCGTCTACTCTCCGTGGTATCCACGCCTCTCTTTATCCCCGTCATCAATAAAATTATTGATACGTGTAGGCACATCACACAACACTAAACAAACGTCAGTTTCAGTAGTTTGAATGCCAATAAATACTGAAAAGGGGATCCTTGGAAGCAACAAACACAGACAAGAGAGGGAAGTAGCAGACTTTTATTGTCTGTTGATGAGATTTAATACAAGGTGCAACACCTCCTTCTAGCCCCGGTTTAAGAGATTTCAACTTTAAGGCCACAATGATTGGACTTGATGATCCCAAAGGACCAGTTAGTAATAGCAATACTGATGTGTAATAACGCTACTGATGTGTAATAACACTACTGATGTGTAATAACGCTACTGATATGTAATAACACTACTGATGTGTAATAACACTACTGGTGTGTACACGATGTGTAATAACACTACTGATGTGTAATAACACTATTGATGTGTAATACCACGACTGATGTGTAATAACACTACTGATGTATACACGACTGATGTGTAATAACACTATTGATGTGTAAAAACACGACGGGTGTGTAATAACACTACTGATGTGTAATAACTCGACTGATATGTAATAACATTACTGATGTGTAATAACGCTACTGATGTGTAATAACACTACTAATGATGTGTAATAACACTAATGATGTGTAATAACACTACTGATGTGTAATAACACGACTGATGTGTAATAACGCTACTGATGTGTAATAATACTACTGATGTGTAGTCGGTGCGACATTTTACAGCCGCAGCATGTTAAGAAATTACACGTAGACGTAAAACAAAGAAACATTGCTTTATAAAGTGGCAGACGACAACCTGAGGGGAGGAATCTTAAGAATACCAATACAAAGGACATATACCTTATATATACTGAGCAAAAATAAAAAGTACCACTTTTTCTTTCTCTTATTATATAGACAGCAAAATAGTAAATAATACATGTTATTATATAACCTATCAATAGACGCGTTTTCATTGGCTAAAAAGTAATTTTTTAGAAAAAATATCTAGCGATATTGACCTGTTTTTTTGATATTGACCTGTTTTTTTTATATTGACCTGTTTTATATAATTGTTTTTTTGATATTGACCTGTTTTATATAATTGTAAATTGAGGGTTATATAATAAAACAGTTATGGACTTTTCAGCTGTTATACATGATGTTGATATGTACCAAAAAATCATTATTGACCTCGGCTATCGCCTCGGTCAATAATGATTTT
This sequence comes from Cyrtodaria siliqua, assembly GCA_037043455.1. Taxonomy (NCBI): domain Eukaryota; kingdom Metazoa; phylum Mollusca; class Bivalvia; order Adapedonta; family Hiatellidae; genus Cyrtodaria; species Cyrtodaria siliqua. The sequence goes on along the minus strand of JAWPHD010009384.1, from coordinate 87,087 downwards.
TTTGGTGCATATCACATCATGTATAACAGCTGAAAAGTCCATAATTGTATAATGTATATAGAATAATTAGATCGACAACCACCAATAGCCCAAACAAAAGATTTTTTTGAAAAGTTTAGTACACAAGGGTGTTATCCCCGTTTTTCTTAAACCAAGCATTTTTTTGTAAAATCACATAAAAACTACAAACATAACCTCAATTTGTCCAAGACAATATTCTCCAAACGGTGCTTTCGAAAATAAAAACACACAGAAAAACAGTACACTGATTGTGTAGGTTTTGATTATCAAAAATCATCAAATTACCTCCATTTAAGGTTTCCAAAAAGGACTGTATTTAAATTTGAATGATGTAACTATTTGAATTCCTAGAATGGGTTCGATACCCGGTTGAGACACGATTTTTTCACCGTCTGTTAAATTTGTATTTTATTGATAAAATTATGTGCATTTAATACATATCTTAGTATAATTTGTGGAAAATAACAAAACGAGAGATGTAATACTTATCTCCAATTTACCGTTCCAGTGCGGTACCCCTGTTGTCAACCCATTTATATTTGCTGTTTGCATATTTTATTTCTTGTGGTTATATTCACATCAACATTGATTGTTGTCTGCACATTTTAGGCTATGCATGACGGTCGATTTAATTTTGGTTGGGGCAGACCACCCATGCACTGTTTGCTATGTAAATTGGGTACTTAATACCTCCCGCCATCCGTAAGAATCGACACTTTTTCAATTGCAATTTGAGCTCCCAGTGGGATTCGAATCTGCAGCAGTGGGAGGTGATAAGGTTTACAACGAAACTTTGTTAACCCCTCGACCATGGAGGCACTTCATTCTTCAGTAATAACTGGTCTAGATGGAAATGAGGCATATATCGATGTCATCACATACAGCGACAGCTGGTCAAAACATCTACTGCAAAATAATGAATTATTTAACAGACTCACAGCAGCAGAGGTGTAATCTTGTCAAAAGACAATTTTGTCGTACTGGCGTATTTTTATTTAAAGATATTCATGTAGACCTAACCATTCTAAAGGGTAACGCAAATGCTCATTTTTTTCTGTGTGTAATACTTAGACTTTAATACTAAGTCGATGGCAAAGCACATGTTGTACCCACACTTTTCAGATAAAGCAGGGCCACCGATTTATATACTCAATTAAACTATCTGTTTTTTTGGAATGTAAATTGCCAGAATTCCCTTTACAAAATTAAAGCCAAATGTTCGAACTTACATGTTTTATCTGCTTTATATGTCAGTAATGTTTAGTGTTGGTGCAGTTTCGTTTATATGTGTTTTACGTCATTTTCAACACATGTTAAGGTTATATATGACGGTCAATTGTTTGTGGTGGAGGCAGGCCACCCACTTTTTCCTGGGTAGAACCAGTACTGTACTACTCCAGCCATCCGTAAGAACCGACAATTTCTCGCTAACTAGTCAAACTCCCAGTGGAATTCGAACCTGCAGCGGTGAGAGGAGAATGTTTGCAACGCAACGTCGTCAACCATTCGGAGACTCCTTAGTTTCGAATGAATGTCCATGGGGAATTTCTTATAAAACAGAAATCATAGAGATTAAAATCCATGTACAGGCTAGACAATAAAAAAGAAATCCACAAATGTGGTGTTTTTTTTACTTAGTTTGACATAATAGTTAATTTTGGTGTAAATAAACTTTTTGTACTGTGACCAAAAGAGGCTGTAAACAGAAACTAGCAACTGGTGGCTATGTTGTAAATGCTAGCTTTATTTTATCATTTCCTACATTTCTGCATTCGACATAAGATTACGAAAAAAAAAGACGGATAATGTATGTAGAAATAGCATTTTTATGACAATTTGGAGTGTTTGTCATTCAATTATGGATGTGTTATATCTCAAATAAGGGACAGGTATATGCTGCCGTGTGTCTATAAATGTCATGATTTCCTTTTATTGAGTGCTGAGTGGGTGGGCTAAATGAATTGTATTTGTAGGCAGAGAAACTGATTTTGTTGCTTTCTAGCATGTATTTGCTATATTTTGAGAGGCAATTATATGGTCTTTCAGGAACAGGGCATGTTTGTTATTTTTGAAAAATAGTATTCAAGTTATTTAACGTAATTACTGTACATGTCTTAAAATAGTCTGAATTACAAAGAAACCTGTAGATTCCGACATAAAACTATCATTCACAGTACAAAGTCAACCAAAAAACACGAAGTCAACAAAGAACACGAAGTCAACCAAAGAACACGAAGTCAACATCAACAAAAGAACACAAAGTCAACCAAAGAACACGAAGTCAACCAAAGAACACCCAGTTAACCAAAGAACACGCATTCAAACAAAGAACACGAAGTCAACCAAAGAACACGAAGTCAACCAAAAAACAAACATGACGCCAATAATTTGAAGCTCCGCCCTATTGTTGATGTCGGGGTATATTTCCAAGAGGTGCTATTGTAATGCAATTGCACGTGCTATTGTTTGTCGGTGGTATCGTATTGGTTTGATTGGTTAAATAGATAATGACAGACAGCTGGAGTCCTGTTAGGATAAAGAAGTATCATAAGTCACAAAGCTAAGTACGCAATACAACAAAGATAACATGGTTGACAACAGGGGTACCGATCTGGAAATGTCAACGCAAGATAAGTCTAATGTTGTGAGGTGATGTTATTTTTTGACAATTCGAAAAACATCAGAGAGTTTACCCTGCCAGTGATAAAGAATGCCTGGCTTTAAAAACAGTAGTTCGAACTTTATTTAGACACATTCTTTTTTCCTGCAGCTGTGTTCACATTTCACTTCTTTTCACAGGTAGCTAAATACTTATTTTTAAAATGGTGATCAGTACTTTACGCCCCTATAGTTCCAGGGTCACTGCTTATCGAGGTAGAGAGGTAAAATCCTGCCGTTTCTATTTTCATGTTGGCATTGCTGGTCATGTTCATTAAAGATCTTCATGATTATCCCTGTATTGTTTCATGTGCTTTTCGAGTGGTAATGGTAGCAGAAAACAGTGAAAGTGGCTCCAGCAAAAATTGGAGTTTTTACAAAAGAATGTGAAGCAGATCATCACGCGAGAAAGATCTATGTCCATTCTCTGATTCTGCCTATTTGTTTTTTGATGTAAGAGGAGGTTAGGCCTGGATTGTATTTGGTGGTGTCATAACTGGTTGTCCTATCTGGTGGTGTCATATGCTCGTTTTGCTGTTGGTGCGCCGTAAAAAAGCCAATTCAACTCTTCCTAAGGCGGTAGCCCTATTGTCAACCCCTTTGTGTTTGTGATGTCTTATTTGCCTTTTATTCATCTTTAAATATATTCTTTGTTTCTGTGTGTGTTTGTGGTTGACTGTCGTCCTTGAATGCTGACTGTTAAAGAAAGCTTCATTTCATAAATAAGGGTGATTCATTGAATAAGACATTGTTTATCTGTACTTTTGTTATGGTAATCATTTTTCGTATCTCTTTATACGTGAATCGAATGATATTTCATTCTATTTTAATTCTCTGTAACACCCATTGTCTTATTTAAGACAATAACTATACTTATATGATTAAGATTATGCATATACACAAATAAAAATGTAAAGATCACACACCATGCATATTTTTAAATATATTTATATGAGTAGACGTGATACAGTTGCGTGATTAGTGAATTTATTAAAACAAAGGTGTAAAAATAAATTGATTGTATACATAAACAATACCTATAAAGAATGACTGTATACATGTATGTTTTTAATATTGTTCAATGTCACAGGATGGTCGAGTTTGGAATTAGGTATGACAATTCAGGGTTGCCAGAAAATGGGTCAAATAAAATTCGCTGACTTTTTTTTCTGATCAAATCTTATTTTTCACTGACCAATATGACGCAATCTTACCGGCCTCCTCGCTCCCCTACGGCCGACCATTCCACCCATATTATTCTAATTTAAATATATATTACATCAATTAGTATGTATAAAAACAACAACATTTTGAGTCTCTTGTTTTAGTATTATTGTATTAACAACAACAACAACCATACAATGACAAAACAATCAAGGGATCTGCATTAAGGGTAAAACTGATCAGTGTGTAGGATGTGTGTGAAGTTTCATCATAATCGGATCAAAAACCTAGGAGCACACAAACCGTCCATAGAAATTCTAATTCCAAGGGAGCATTTCTACGGAAACTAAAACATGTGCCCATGTGTCATGAATGGTCTGCTATTGCAGCCAGTCAAACAAATAATACAAGAGCTGTCAGAGCACAGCGTAGCTCGACTATTTCGAATTTTCAGAGAACAAGAAATGATACACCCGGCATACATTCAGAAAAAAAAGTGAAAACAAAGGGGCGAGCTGGATGTGTCAAGAAGGAAAACAATGGAATTTTCATTAAATCAAGGGCCACACATTGTCTGTGATGACACGGAGGTAATTTCATAATAACTCTTTCAAAGGACACATAATGCAAATTTTATAAGTTGAAAATTTGAAGAAAATATGTTAAAAGTATTATGTTATTGTGTTTGAACTTTGACCCCTTTGTGACATTGACCTTTCATCCACTGATCTTGAACTCAGTATATTGATACGATCATCGTCCTATTTGTAATGGTGATGACTGGATAAAGAAAAATTGAAGTTATTTACATGTTAAGAAATGCGAACGTAAACATTAACCTGATGCTAACAGCCTATAAACACATAAATGCAATTTGTGACCATGAACTTTGACCTATAGACCCTATAAGATCCTTCGAACAGTCGAGATAAAAATATCAAATTATTTGTAATGTTTGACCCAGAAGCTAAGTCCACAAAGGTGGGGAAGAAGCCTAGGGTCTACGCTGTTGGATGGTTGTATCCGTCTGTCAATGCCCAGTAAGTATATGTATGGTTATAGGATAGGGATCTCAACGGTTTACAAGCTATGACCTTGGGGCTATGTCACCAGGGTGGGAAAGAAATGAAGGGTCTATGCTGGTTTGATGGTTGTATTTGTCTGTTGATACCCAGTAAGTGTATATATGGTTATAAGGTAGGGATCTTAATGGTTTCCAAATTATGACCCAGAGGCTATGTCCCCAGGGTTGGGGAAGGAGATCGGGGTCCTAGCTGGTTGAGTGGTTGTATCCGTCTGTTCATGCCCAGTAAGTGTATATATTGTTACACCCAACATTCGCTCTGCAAATGTTGTGTCAACATATTCTAAGGGTTCTGTTTTAAAATCTGATTTTTATAAAACTGGGTAAGTGAAATTGAACACCTGGAAACAATGTAAAGTTTTAAGATTTATTCAATTTATAGATCAATACAAAGTCAGGAAATATATATTGTTGTTGTTACTATTGCTGAGGTTCGAATATTTCCGTTTATCCTCGATCGAATTTTGGGGTAAATCCAAAATTCGGTCAAATCCAAAAATCCGAACAAATCTAAAATTATGAAACAACTCAAAATCTGAGTAAATTCCAAAACTTGATAAAACTGAGCTTTTAATTACTTGAATATGTAGTTATAAATAGGTACACACCCTTTGATTATACATAGTTTGAGTCTCTATTTCCGATTTCCGAAATTCGATTTAAGTTGTCTGCTTAATTTCGTGTGAGCGTCGGCTGATAAATCTTACGATTGGTGCTATTTATACGCACCGAGAAAGAAATTCAAAACGAGGCTTCCATCGGTAAAGGTGCAGAAATTCGTAACTCAGTGACAAAATATCTCAAATTACAAGGTTCGCAGAACATGACATACATTGTTATAATGATAAATACATACCTAACTGGTGTGTGGATAAAACGAGATCGGTAAGGAATTACAACTATTCTGTACATTCGAGAAAATGGCGATGCAAACAGCAGTGTTTGGAACTGGTAATTTAACGGTCGCGTGATTTAAATTCGAATGAGTTAAATCAGGGAATATGGCTAAAATGCCGATTAACATTAAAAGTTACGATCACAAATACATTACTAGAGACGAATATTATCTAATCAGACCGCAAGTACAATGTAAATACGCCATGATAAGAAAATGAGTATTGGAGGGTCAACGACCTTTTAGAAGCACAATAAAGGGGTCGTCCCAATATTACTATGGAATGTCAACATCTACTACAGATTTGATGGTAAAATGTTATTGAAATGTGAGATGCGCATTACATTGACCCCGTCCTTCTAAAATTGGTCCCCAATTTGAATCTATTTCTTAGAATAATAAATTCCAATGAGAAAAATAAATTGTAATGCAAGTGTCTCACATTTCAAAAACCTCGGCAGAACAAGTTGTTACGGCAGAACCGGATCCTTGGCAATAGCGGATCATTCCTTAGTAAACACAATATTTTCTCAGTAATTACTATTATTATCTTACTCTGACTGTTCAAACCTTTAAAGGGTCCTCCAAATTGAAATAACTTCCCTTTGTATTACAAAGATAATGATTAGCAGTTTCTAAAAATACTTCGGTCAACATCGTAAACCTATTCGTTCATCGGTAAATCACGAATCCATACTTCACATTTGCCCCTAATACACACCTGTCACGGAAAAATAACTGAGGTTTCACGGAAACAGCCGAATGGAAATCCCGTGTTGACGTCACGCATTAGAAACCAAAATGGCGGACATAAACGAAGTAAACAATGCGACCGAAGTGGAAAATGTTGAACACATTTTGTTTACCCCAACCATTTTAAAAACAATAAACGAATAATTCAAAGAAACTCATGGTATTAGATTATTCAAGGTCTTCATCCTGTGACTCCGTCTGTGGGTCTGCAAATCGGAGAATCGGGGAATTGCGTCAGGTTTTAGCATTGGTTTTAAGTTTTTGATACCTACCGTGTTTACTCAATGAGTCCGGACACCTAATAAATTGAAGGAAATAATAAAACTAGTGTTCGGACAGGACATATTAAGAAATCAATCTTATTTCAATAGTTTTGATGGTTTTATAAATACGGACATCGGGAAAAGATGAACTATTCGCCGAAATGACCGGTTAAAATTACGATCAACGACTTCTAATTGCTGATTGCATCTCGATAATTACAGGGCTTTATATGCAGCCCAGATAATTACCAACAGAGGCAGCAGAATTTACTTCAATGAATTTAATTGTAACTTGTTTGATGCAATTAAATAAAAAGTTTTTTATTGTGTTTTTTTGCTGTTATTAACGAGCCATTTTGAAACAATTACATTATTACTGACCCATGCTTATAATAAACATCCATATAAATTCTGTGTAATCGATCAGGCGCGTGTTGAAACAATTGTTTAAACCAGGTAAAACCATTCCAATGTAGGTGTTACGGATTGTTTTGTGTTGTAGCTAGTGGGCCATTCCATTATCTGGCATTACCAGCAAAAAAATACGGACTCGCTCACACAGGTAAAATGCTGGGCGATTTGATGTCTGTTTGTCCAGACACATCAACTATTTTTTATTTCATACTATAAGCATGGCATGCTTTGTTTTTTAGCTTCGATATGAGGAATAACATGAAGGTGAAATTAAATGGACAAAGAACACGATTATTTTATAATTTTAATTTATTTTCTGCATACCTTGTATGTTTTTATTTTGTAATGAAATAATCAACATGTTTAAAAATTGCATTGTCTCATTATTCAATAAAGTTCATTGCTACATTTCAAACAAAATATAATAATTTAATATAATAAACTAAATGTCATAATTGTTCATAAGTTCATTGTTTATAAAAAAAATATTAGTTCATTATTGTGGATTGAATCGCATATAACCCAGTATACTATTACACAGTCCGCACTAGCCAGCATATAACTACACTTGTGACTAGAACGTGACAGTTCCACAGATCAAACAGTGTACCGCTCACTCACCGCAAAATTCAAAGGAATAACCCACTCTGTAAAGTGTGTCTCGGTGTACTGATTTCACAGGTTTTACAGTTTGCCCAAGTTGAGTACCGTAATTTTAGACAGTTGATAGAATAGCCGAATAATTACCAATAAGTGATAATTAATGGATGGATTTTCGTAATAACCGTAAACAACGAAGGTGAGATTGCCCCGAACATCACAATTAAGTTAATATTTCCGGACACTATTTTTATTTTATTTTTTTATTGTGTCCGAAATGATAAAGTAAATACGGATAATCTCTTTTTCGTTACATAAGTCATCAAAATCTTTCTCAGTAAAATGGTCCGAACATAGGCGAGAGTGCTCTGAAAAATTCCATTTCACACCGTTTTTCAAAACAACAAGTTCAATCCATTGAGTTCGATGACGGCCATATTGAAATGTGTGTAGATTTACACTGCCTTCCTGTTTACTTTTTCTTCAAAAGCTTAATGAGCACCTTTTTACCATGATGCAATAATATTCCAGGGTTTAAAACACTAAGGCTATATCCAACAAGAGTAACAGTTTGTTTACAAATAGATACGCGCCATAATTGATTATGTAAATTAGGTAGTTTGTACGGAAGATGTGATTGGTCATCCCCATTGACGTCATTTTCCGAAGATCGATCGCGCACCAGTTTATTTTGTGAACAGGTGAACTTCATACCTGTAAAACATTTATCAACGGTTTTTGAGAAAACGGACGATACCATTGACATTCTATTTTAATAAGCTTTCATTTAAAAAAAAAATATTTTTCAATTTGCAGAACCCTTTAAAGTGATGTAACAAGACAATTTGGAGCAAAAATCCGAAATTTACATGATGGTTTTGACACCGACTGCAAGGGTTCTAACGCATGGGTAAGCGCCTGAGGGATGCTGATTTCTGAAGTAGCAACGTCGATACCGCTTAAAAATTCTCGAGTTTCGGTTTACCACCACCAATTACTTGTAAACCTCCGAGGTGTAGAAACATCCGAGGTGTAGTCGAATGTAGTTCGCATAATAAAAAGTAATCCCTACTTTTTCGATTGAAATGGGCATTATAAGTAAGGGAAAACTGCCCATTTCTATTCAATTTTGTGGTTATATGTATAAGAAGCGTATTAAGAGGTTTTACTGGATCACTGATGAACATTTTCGAAATTTCGACTCTATGCTTACACTTTGTGAGCAATGAAAACAGTCGATCAATAAAAACAGCTATACCCTTGACCTGTTTAGTAAACAAACAAAAACTTTCTTACATGTCTTGTGACCCCACGTTTTCTGGTGATTTTTCAAGTGGAAAAAATAGTTTTCTATATGAACATTACACTCCTGCATTCTCCTTACTTGAGTTGAATTTGCAGCAAATCATTTATATGTGACTCTTTAACATTGGTGTCTCTGGGGGAAATAATTAGTGCTTTCATACCTATAAGAGATGCGTGCAGTAATTAGGACTCGCTCAGATTCGTACCTAGGGACACTTTTCCGATTACAGTTGGTAAAATAAGCTCAGAAATAAGTTTTCCATAGTTTATTACATAGGTTTTGAGCGTTTTTAGTCCAATTTTGTCTATAAAAGCTGTAATTTTGAGTTTCTTTTTTTTGGTATTCACAAGACCATATCTCGGCAAATAATCATTCGATTTGCATGAAGTAGGTGTTTTTTAGCTTGTTATGAAAATGACAACACAAAATCCTCATTAAGAAACATCTGAACATGTTTTCTCCTCTTATAGGTTTACCACCACCAATAACATGTAAACCTCCGAGGTGTAGTCGAATGTAGTTCCTATAATAACGAGTAATCTCTCCTTTTTCAATGGAAATGGGCATTATAAGTAGGGGAAAACTGACCATTTCTATTTGATTTTGTGGTTATATGTATAAGAACCGTATTAATAGGTTTCACTGGATCACCGATGAACATTTTCGAAATTTCGACACTATGCTTACACTTTGTGAGCAATGAAAACAGTCGATCAATAAAAACAGCTGTACCATTGACCTGTTTAATAAACAAACAAGATCTTTCTTACATGTCTTGTGACCCCACGTTTTCTGGTGATTTTTCAAGCGGAAAAACAGTTTTCTATATGAACATTACACTGCTGCATTATCTATAATTCGGTTGAATTTGCAGCAAATCATTAATATGTGACACTTTAACATTGTTGAATATGGGGAAAATAATTAGTGCTTCCATACCTTTAACAACAATTGCAGGTAAATGCGAAAAATAAAGGCATTGTTTTATTGTTAAATATCTCAATTATCATATGCAATCAATTCCAATATGAGTCAGCTGTATTTAAAAAGTTATGACCTTGAAATCCGATGGAAGTACTTGGGTTAGTAGCGGACCGTCTATTATTGGGGATCGTCTCAACAGTGATGATTTTGTTTATTCTATGGTGTGTTTTAGAGTTGATTAGAAAATATGTCAACCCATCGTTTCGGTTATCGGTTTGTGTTCTGATTGGCTAACGGGTTTCAGCTTAAGTAACTAATTATTTTGGTCAGTTTTACGAAGTTTTAAGCCATTTGACCCTTTTTAAATATGTTGGTATTAACTTGAATAATATATTATCTAATGACACCTACATAATTATTAAAACCTTTAGGAATTCCTGGCACACATTATGTAAGTAATATTTACATTTTCAGGCAGTACCGGTGACTGATATCCTAGTTCGGCCAGATTCCGAGCATGTTACAGCCTTTGAAAATGACACCTATTACTGACCCTGTTAAATTGCTTACAGTGGACAGAGATGATACAAACATTAGTGATGTAAATGCATGTCTGATGTGGATACTATATTTAACATCAATTAACCATAACATGGTTAATGACCCCATGTGTCACTTGACTTCAGAAGATATTGCTGACCTTCCCATTGGGCATGCCCCGTTTCTTTTCCAGCTATATCCTTGATACTGGAGGTAAATGTTTCAGCACAGCCAACCGTAAATTTTCACCTTGGCCAGCCAAACATGAAACAGGTGGTTTGTGATTCTACCTTACATTTATGTTATACAATGTGTGGACAAAGATAAAACTCTGTCTCAGCTTAAAAAAACAAAGCTATCTGAGACATGCCTGAAGGTATTTATATAGTTGTATTAATTGCAGTAATTTATCATTGATACATTTGATTGACCTTCTCCGTTTGACCGTAATACGAATATTTAAGTATTCAAATAAGTACTGTGAGTCACTGTTTGACAGGTATTTTTAAAAAATAATAGTTTAACTTGTAGTTTTGATTGTTGTAATTTATCAAGCATATATGAAGATGAAACCCCATCCAAATGTGTTTGAAATTCATATTCAATGTACATATTTATTTACTGAAAACTAGGCCATATGATCCGTCCGAATTTATTAAAGAAAAGATGTTGCATGGAAAACCCAGAGATTCAGTTGGTGTTTTATTTTGTATAGATCATAATACTTTATTAATATATGTGATGCTTTAAAGCTTTAATTCCTTCTTTTTTGTGGTGCAGAAGTACACTTTTATTGAACTATTGGTACAACTGCTAATATGAACACCTTATGATTGATAGTTATGGTTTAACAACAAAACCCTACCAAATCGTTAAGTTTTGCAGACAAAATGTTTTTATAAACGATGTAACATGCGGTTAAATCTAATTAATATGCATTTCAGATGAAACAGAAGCACATTATGATGGTTATCATTTGTATCGAGATTGACACTAAGCTCTCTTTTAGATCGCGTGGAGTCCCTTTAAGGGGCCTGAGGACTTGCGAGTTTTATGAAGGGAGCTTATCATATTGTAATGAGTATTTTTGACTTATAACTTCATGCTGTTGAAAAAAATATCATGAGGGTGTATAATGTGATTTTATCTAGATTTATATTTATTTGCAATAATGAAGATCTAGCAAATGTATCTTTATTGATGAATATTTATGTGCCAAAGAAATTGGTTAAGTTACAAATAAAACATTTTAGTTGTTTCTTCTGGGTTAGGGCTTGATTATTTTAACCCCTTGTGATACTGGAGCTCCTATGAGTGTATAATGTGCTGGATGTGTGTGATACTGGAGCTCCTATGAGTGTATAATGTGCTGGATGTGTGTGATACTTGAGCTCCTACGAGTGTATAATGTGCTGGATGTGTGTGATACTTGAGCTCCTACGAGTGTATAATGTGCTGGATGTGTGTGATACTTGAGCTCCTATGAGTGTATAATGTGCTGGATGTGCCATGCAATCCAACTCAAACTACTTGCACGATTATTATTTGATGTTTGGAGAAAGTCCCTGATGAAAACACCAGGAGTGAGTTATCTTTCTGTGTCCGAAAGGGGGCGTTATTCGCTACTCACAAAACGATCCGTTGTTGACATAAACAGTGGTATATTTCATCAGTCAAATGTGCCTGATCATCGATGTCAAATTAAATCAAAATGAGTATGGTTTATTAGAGCAGGTAATAATCTTTCTAAAACTGTATAGATTTTATAATTTATCGCTAAGTTTATAAAGTCTGCAGTCGTTTCACCGCTAGTGATGCGGTACTGCAGTAACAACTTCATCATCATAGCTTAGCACTTTTTATTAATATATTTTTTACCATTAAACTTGAACAACAACATAGTTTTAACTGTACAAATATACTTGAAAAGCAGTTTACAAAAAGTAAAGACGGCTGTCGAAACGTTTTAATTTGCAATACTTATAATTATGCAATTTTAAGTAATTTTGAAATAATACATGCATTTTTAGAGCATTGAATCAAATGAATACCGATTATTATCACATAGATATAAAAAAAACTATTATTCTTATTGAAGAATTGCAATGCATTAATCTCGGTATGACACATTTAACAATTTTAGAAATATATAAACGCCATTAATTGAAATTATCAACTATTACGCAATCATATGCATCAATACTCTATGCCAAATACACCATTTTATTACACTTTACACATACAATATCTATTTAAATGTATAACAATATACTTAGCATATGTATATAATTTTCAGAATTTCTTCTGAATGACAAAACAACCTACTTCAGAGAATAATATCCAAATCACAGATGTTATAATAGGTAAGTATGCATTAAATTCATCCCTTTATATAAACATAATCCTTCAAAGCAAAAAATAAAATAAAATCATAATGTCAAATATCAGTCTAACATACCAGCTCTATGATATGCCAAAGACAAACCCTGTACAAATCCTTTTTAAAGTTAAAATACAAGAATGTTTATATTTCTTGTTTATTTATCCACCTATGTATTATATTTATTTCCTCTTTTACATAGATTACTTAAAGAATCTATTTACAATAAACACAAAGTCCTCCATAATTATGAAATGTTAAGCATAACATATAACAAGGACCTTGATCATGGACCATAATCACAGTTTATCACTCTCAACATACTATATTATTGAGTATAAAACCATCACACACCCCACACAACCTGCAGAATACATTCTACTATGTCATATTTTAAAAAGAAAACATTTAAGTCTCATATTTTTGTAAGAAAAATAAACAACAACAGTTTAATGAGTTATGAGTTAAAAGAAGTAAAACAAATTATAGATTAGATTTATTTATAAATGAATTGACCTTGCTAATGAATTGACCTTTCTAATGAATTGACCGTTCTATATTTCAGCAAATGATACATGACACTGTGAATGGTTTTTAAATATGGTCAGAATTGGAAACGAAGTTCCATACTGAGTTAATATTAATAGGTAAGTACATATTTAATAGGTAAGTACATATTGTTAAATTTATTTCAAAAATGTAATCCTAAATACTTACATTGCAAAATATGTTTTTTTACATATTATATCTTAACTAATGTACAATCTTTCGATGATTTGATACAATATTCTGGAAGATCTTTACTGGAAAGGCTGCTCTGTAAGTATCTTCTTGAACGCGTACGCGATGCATATAATTCAGTCGACTATTGCTGTGGATAATCCACGGTAAATACAATTCAATTTAACTATTGCTGTTAATCCAGGATAAATACAATTCAGTCAGCTATTTGTTTAGATCATTTGCGATAAACACCATTCGGTTAAACTATTGCTGTGGATTGTTTATGTTAAAAGCATATCATTCAACTATTTCTGTGGATACTTCAACTATCAAAAATAAATCACGTTGCATATCGATTCTCTAATAAAAAATATAAATAAATTATCACATTTTCTATATTCTATAATTTCTACTTCTTGTAGATCACTACTTTCTCAAACAAAAAAACATCCTTCTCTTTCCTGGAAACTACTCTACTCTCCATCACCAATGTCTTCTTCTTTTCATCTCTCTCTATCTTTTCAAATTCTCTTTCTAATAAATCGTCGTCATGGTCATCTTCATTTCGTTTGAAATCACGTGCCTTCTTCTTATTTCCCACTTTTTCTTGTGTTCCCTTTTCCTTGTTTTCTCCTTGCTTTTTATTTTGTTCCCTATCCTTCTCTTTGTCTTGTTTTTCTTTCATTTCTTTTTCTTCCTTTTTCCTTTCTCTGTCTTTCTCTTCCTTTTTCTCTCCGTCTGTTTTCTCCTTTGCTTCTCTTTTCTTCATCTATTTCTTTTCTGTCACTTTTCTCCTTAGCTTCTTTGTCCAGCTTTTCTTTATCTTCTCTTTCCATTCTCTCTCTATTTTCTCTCTCAATTACCATTTGTTCTTCTTTCTCTAGTCTTTCTTATTCAATTCTTACTGTATTTTCCTTTTCTGTTCTCATTCTTTCCTCCTTTTGCATTCTTTCTCCTTCAACTCTCCCTTCTTCTTCCTTTTCAGTTATTTCTTTCTCTTTCATTTCTTTTTCTAACCTCTTCTTTTCCTCCTTTTCTTTTCTTTCCATTTCTTTTTTCTCTTTCATTTCTGTTTCAATCCTCTCCTTTCCTTCTTTCCCTTTCATTTATGTTTCAATTCTCTCCTTTTCTGCTCTCTCTTTTCTTTGTTTCTCCTTCCTTTCCAATCGCTCTGTATCGTCTTTCTTTTTAATTTATTTCCCCCTTCTTTCCATTTCTTCTTTCTCTTTTATTTCCTTTTCTATCCTCTCTTTTCTTCTTTCTCTTTTCTTTGTTTCTCCTTTCTATCTGTCTGTTTTTCCTTTTCCATTCTTTCTTGTCCAGTCATTTCTTTTTCAGATTTCACAAATTCCATCGTTGTCTTCTTTAGAATGCTGATGTTGTCTTCGTGAACATCGTCCACATCCATATCATCGTATATATTGACAGAGGGCGAGGCTGGCATTGATACTTCCTCCGATGAAAAACTGCCATCTAACTCTGATGTGTGAGTGTGATTCAGCATTTTGCCCGGCCTTCCTTCTTTTGGGGAAGGAGGTTACCTCGTTGAACGTCTCTATGGAAACTTTTCTTTTGCCATTATACGGCAGAGAGGGGTTTGTTTTCTTCTTCTGTATAACCTCAATCCTCAAATCAATGACATTTCTGTCTAACGTAGTCCTGGTAAAATTGCTCAATTCTTTCTCAGCTTCTACACCCGACTGAATTGGGCAAAACGTTCAAAATATGATTTTTCTGCGTTGCATCTATGTGCACTATCGTTCCGAAGAAAACACTTCTTGCACAGTGTGCATTTCCAAGATACACCAGAGTGTTGTTCTATTATATGATGAGTGCGGGCTGCCTTTGTTGTGAACGTAATGTCACCACAAATATCACAGGACCAATTCTGAAAATACAGAATGATTCTTTGTCATTTATATAAATACATTCAGCATACCATTATTATGCTTTTCCAATATTAATCATTCGACATTAAGCATATTATGTTTATACATTTCCAATATTAAACACACAACATATAAATAGACATTTAGTATATATATCACTTTTATGCTTTCCCGATATTAAACACGCAACATATAAGTATTCAGTATATCCATTTCTACATTCAACATATATAATAATAACTTCTCCATATTTCAGATGTATGTACCCAGTGACCAATGTTTTTGTATGGCGAAGACGCACTCAGTATTTTGGTGAGAACTATGGAAAAACAACTTATTGTTTCTGAAACCAAGCATTTATCAGACTGTCTTCGTATTGTTTGAATTTGTCGCGGTGTACAACACGTGGCTTCTTCTATTCTCCTTTGAATAGAAGAAGCCACGTAAGTATGTCATTGTGAAGACATACTGAACATTGACAACCCTTTCTTTCCAATTATGGTTCATAATATTTATCCTAAAGAACTTCGGCTTAATAAAGAAAATACATCTGATAATAACGCTTCTTTTCTTGATTTAGATCTCTCGATTGAAAATGGTAAAATAATTAGCAAAATCTATGACAAGAGAGATGATTTTAATTTTGACATTGTTAATTATCCCCACTTGGATGGGGATGTTCCCCGAGCAACTTCTTATGGGGTTTAACTGTCTCAACTTATTCGTTTTTCTAGAGCTTGTACTCGAGTTGAGGACTTTAATATTCGTAATCTTTGTATAACTAAAAAGTTACTCAATCAGGGTTACCGTTACCATAAACTTCGTAAAACCTTTGCAAAATGTTATTATCGTAACCCTGATCTTCTTTCCAAATATAAATGTAATTTAAGGACTCTTCTGAGACAAGGACTATCACAACCTGACTTCTATGGTGATGTGATTTATAAACTTCGTAAGATTCTTGGTCACGATCACTTTCATACTATCTTTGTTAAACTTGTTAAAAAGATTTTCAAAACGTACTGCATGCTTGGTGGTGGATCCTTTTACAGTTCGCCGCTATGCTTTCCACTTTAATTGTACGATGACCGGACAGGCTGTGGACCCTATGATGACGCCTACCTAAAGCCCATTGGGACGGTGGCGTTTGATGTTTGTCCATGATCTTTCTTGTCGTGCCCTTAATGGTGTTTTCTCTTACTGCTCTGGCTTCTGCCAAGTCAATGAGTACCTTCACTGTGGCTTTCTAGGCTATGGCTATTGTTTTTTTGTATTATATTTACACGAGCATATTTGTGTTTTACTTATATTGCCTATTGATGCTGCCTTGTTGGTTAGAGATTAGATCATGGCGGGGATTTCTTTATTTACACTGTCCTGTTTTAATGGGATGACAATAGGATAAGTGTGAGGTTTGGTGCACCCTAGAACCGGTTTAAACCCCCAGTGGCCTACTTTGCCACTGACCGTTCCAAGGCGGTAGCCTTATTGTCAACCCTTTTGTGTTTGTGATGTCGCTTGCATTTTTTATTACTTTTGCCTTTTCGTTTGTCTGTTTGCGTGTTTGTTTTTGTGTTTTGTGGTTGACTGTCGTCCTTGAATATCCCTGTCCGATATTTGTATCCTTCTTCTGTCTTTGGCCACCCTGAATTCTGAATAAGATATCACTTAATTTCTTGATAATTTTAAAAGGACCACACCAAGGTCTCATGAGTTTACTGCAAACCCCAACTTTACATTGTGAAGATTAATTTTAAGGTCATAATTCTTTTTCATAAAATTACTTGAGAAAGTCATTCTGTTTCTGGCGAATTCATGTATATCATGTAATTTCTCTTGCAGTTTGTTTATGAATGGGACACCATATTTGTGCTCTTTTTCAGTATTGCCAGTTTCAAGAATGACTTTCTCAAGTAATTTTATGAAAAAGAATTATGACCTTAAAATTAATCTTCATAATTACTCAGTAGGAGATGGATGTAGTCTGTTACTACAACCCACAATGTAAAGTTGGGGTTTGCAGTAAGGTCTATCGGTAGGCGAATTTCCGAACCAAACATCATAGTAGATGGGATAACTCCTGTAGCTTCATGTACAGACGAGCGATAAGCCATCAAGCAGAAAGGTACATAATCATCCCAGTCCTTTCTATGTTCAGATACATATGCTGACAACATATTCAAAATGGTTCGATTCGCTCGTTCAACCAAACCATCAGATTGTGGTCTAAATGCGGTGGTTCTGGTCTTTTGTATAACAAAAAGTTTACATAACTCTTGAAATAAATTCGATTCGAACTGAGAACCTCTATCAGTATGAATAGAAATTGCCATACCAAATCTTTGCAAGGTTTGGCTAATTAATTCCCTGGCAACTGATTGTGTGTCAATACTTGGGAGAGGAATTGCTTCTGTCCATTTGGTGAAGTAATCACCTACTACCATTAAATACATATTTCCATTCCCAGTTTTACCCTGAGGTCCCATGAAATCTATTGCTATTCTTTTCCACCTTGCACCTGAATTGAACTGTTTTATAGGGGCTTTTGCTTTCTTTGGTGGCATTTTCCTTGAGGCACAGACAGCACATATCCTGCACCAAACTTCCACATCCTTCTTTAATCTATTCCAAAAAGACGCTGTCTTACCCTGTGTAATGTCTTTTTAACCCCTAATGCCCACTGGCGACATTGTTATGTAACTGGCTTAAAACAAAATGTTTCAAACATTTGGGTAGAACTAACTGTAATTCTTCGAAATCTCCTAAATCATTCTCCCGTTTTCTATACAATACTCCGTTCTGCATAACAAGAGATTCCCATCTATACCAGTAATATTTAATCTCAGCACTTTCTGCTGAAACATCTCCCCAATTCGGTTTGTTCTCCATTTCAATCCACTCATGTACCATTTTTATCATTGGATCAGTTTTCTGCAACTGTGCCACATGGACTAAATCTAAATTTTCTGTCTATCGCATCAGTACTTTCATTACCGGTACTATCATTATCTACCTCTATTTCATTCTTGTCACTACAATCTACTTCTACCAGAACATTTGATGGACACGGGAACAGAATTATTGTCAGATTCTATGGATCTAACCTCTATATAATTCTGCTTAGCTTTTTGTTTACTTCCAACAACTACTTCATTTAGGTTTGATACCGCTGACCTAACCTCTTAGAAATTATGTAATGGGTTTAAAGAATTGCTGTCAAAACCTTCCATTTTAACCTCTTTGCAATTCAATGGCCCGTTTATACTGTTATCTAATTTGGAATCTTGTCTTTCAGCTGAGACAACATCTCTATTGCTTTTATTAACCACTATATCATCCAAACTACTGCCTACTTTACATTCTGGTTTAATCACATAAACATCATTTGTCCCCCTATTACTAATGTTCAAACTATTGACTAACCTACACCATTGGTTTGCACGATTCTTACTTCCTACTGTTGTATAATCTGACCTTTCGTACAGCATGTACAAGAAAAACAATGTGGCCATTACAGGTTCTTGTATTGCCATAAGGGGCCATCTTGAATCACCAGATTTCTGTTTATCTGGGATTACCTCCCTTGCACCACTAACTAAAACTGCACTTGGATTTCCTATACTTTTCTTGTTAACTAAATTCTCTGCCTTTTCAGTTTTTAACATGGAACTTTTATCTGTAGTTATCTCCCTAAGACTACTATTAACTTGGTTTACACTGTTTATCACTTTGGGATTACTTTCATGAAGCTTCAGCAATTTCTGATTTTATCTCCTCAGTATCAGATTTCTGGCTTTCTGTTATCTCAGCTATCACAGCTTTGTCAAATCGGGTTTTGATTCTGTCACAGTAAGAGCAATTGTCATCATAACTGGGTCTACGACTCAATGCATCACAATTTGAGTGTACCTTACCGGGACGATGATTTATTTCAAAATCATAGTTGGACAGGACATTTATCCATCTACACAACTGACCTTCTACAATTTTGAAATTTATCAACCATTTTAAACTTGCATGATCGGATATAATGGTAATCTTTCTACCAAATAAGTAATGGTGAAAATACTTAACAGATAGTATAACTGCATTAAGCTCTTTCCTAGTCACACAGTAATTCCTTTCTGCTTTCGAGAAACATTTTGAGAACTTAGTATTCTGGATTTGGGATAGCACTGCTCCATATCCACAGTTGGAAGCATCTGTTCCTAAGACAGTCATCTGATGTAGGGTAAGCTAGACTTGGACTATTAGTTAAAGCTTCTTTTAACGTTTTAAAAGCAGTTTCACAATCTGGGGAACACACAAATTTCTTCCCTTTTTCTGATAGTTCATGTAAGGGTTTGGCAATGGTAGAAAACTTATGCATGTACTTTCGATAAAAAGAGACTAGACCGATGAAGCTTTTCACGTATTTTGCAGATCGTGGTGTTGGCCAATCCTTGACTGATTTAACTTTTTCACGATTTGTTGATGTCCCATTTTTGCTTACTAAGTGACCTAGAAAGGTGACCTCTGTTTGGAAATGTTTACACTTTTTAGGGTGCAACTTTAGGTTTACTTTTCTTAAGCGTTCAAATTCCAAAGCTCAGATTCTGTAATGATTCCTCAAAAGTTTTGGCAAAAACAATAATGTCGTCAATATACAAGACTAGGATTTTCCATATAAATCCGGACAATTCTATTTGCATAAGTCTAGTGAAAACACTAGGAGCATTTGACATTCCATAAGGTAATTTACAAAATTGCCGTTGTTGACCACCTTGAAAATTGAAAGCTGTTTTCGGTCGATTTGATTTCTCTACATTTACTTGCCAACAACCGCTTCTCAAGTCTAGACTAGAGAACCACTTAGATCCTGAGAGTTATCATCGCTTCTGGGCAAGGGCTGGTATTCCTTAACTGTGACCTCATTGAATTTACGAAAATCGCAACAAAACGGATTGAACCGTCTGATTTTGTAACCATTTGAATGGGTGAGAGCCAAGGGCTACAGGCTGGTTCTATAATACCACCATCTGCCATCTTTTTATTTCTTCCTCAGCTACATTTCTCTTTGCCAGAGGAATTCTATAGGGATACGTTTTTATCGGTTTGTGATCTCCAGTATCAATTACATGTGTCACTAAATCATTGGTACCAATGTCTGTACTAGATTTAGAAAATACACTTTCATGTTTTATAAGAAATCGTCTTAACTGGTCTTTCTGGGGTGGGCCAAGATAGGTAGATGAATGTTCAAACATAGCAGTTAAATGCTCTGGAGGTATACAGTTATCATTTACTATTGCTGCACCTATTGTACCTACAGATTTATTATTGTGCGCATTCACACTTTCATCAACTGCAGCAACAGTATTTTCATATATTTTACATGGTTGTTTCATAAAATTTGCAATTCTAATTGGAAATGTCCCAGTTGAAGGATCTACCAAAGATTTTCCTACTAGTAGTTTAGTTTTGTCTATAAATTTCTCTGAGAGTTCTAGAATACCAAAGTAAGCTGTATCAATTGCATCCAGGGGTTTACCCTGCACTATCATTTCAGTTTCTGGAGGAACTGTGTTTCTGAAACAGCTATTCTACAACATATGGGCTGTGACTGATTATTGTTAAGTAAACAAGGGATTCTTTCTCCATTGAAAGTAATGTAACCTTTTGCTAAGCAAAATATCACTTATGTTTGTCATAAGAAAATCCAGACCAATAATACCAGCATGATTGATGTCTGCAATCAAAAAATCATGAACTACTTTCTGTCTGCCTAAACATATTTCGACAACTGCTTTACCATGAAATGGTGACGACTCGCCAGTAACAGTAACAAGGGACGTTTGAACAGGGGTGATTTTAGGTCATGTTCCATAAGGGAACTTTTCTATTGATTTTCTACTTAAATACTGACGTTTGCTCCAGAATCGACTAACATGGTAACTTGATTATCTAGAATCGTTGCCGATAGAAAATAACCCAGTTCTGACACTAAATTATTTAGTGCAACCTGGGATCGTTTCGGTTTGTCAAGCTGTGATCCCAAACCTGATCTTTGGTAGTTTCCCGAAACATTTCTTGATGGTACATTTTGATCGTTCCTTCTGGCGTTGTAATTATTATTATTGAACACAGTTGGTCAACTGTTTCTGACAAATTCATTTGGTCTACTGTTTCTTACAAATATATTGGGTCTACTATTCTGTTGTTGATTTCTGTGAAATCCAGTATTATTAGAGTAATGAAAATGTCTGCCAAATATTCTCTCATTTAGATGGTTTGGCCAGTTTCTTTCATTGTTTCTAAATTTGTAATTTTGATTTTGTCCTTGTCCATAATTATTCGGAACCTTGGCCCGATTTGGTTGATCATATTTTCTGACAAAGTCATCGTTTTGATTGTGGTGAGCAAAATTAGCTTACCTTGGGACAAATTCGTTTTCTATCTGAGAGTCTAGAACCTCCCTGGGAATAGTACTGTTGTGATTGTAAATTGTTTCCCTTATTTTCAAGAAATATAAAAATATCGGACAGGGAAAGTAGCATTCAAGGAGGACATTAAACCACAAAACAAAGAAACAAACACGCAAACAGACAAACAATAAGGCAAAAGCAATAATAAATGCAAACGACATCACAAACACAAAAAGGGTTGACAATAGGGCTACCGCCTTGGAACGGTCAGTGGCAAAGTAGGCCACTGGGGGTTTAAACCGGTTCTAGGGTGCACCAAACCTCACACTTACCCTACTGTCATCCCATTAAAACAGGACAGTGTAAATAAAGAAATCCCCGCCATGATCTAATCTCTAACCAACAAGGCAGCATCAATAGGCAATATAAGTAAAACACAAATATGCTCGTGTATATATAATACAAAAAAACAATAGCCTAGAAAGCCACAATGAAGGTACTCAATGACTTTGCAGAAGCCAGAGCAGTAAGAGAATTAACCATTAAGGGCACGACAAGAAAGATCATGGACAAACATCAAACGCCACCGTCCCAATGGGCTTTAGGTAGGCGTCATCATAGGGTCCACAGCCTGTCCGGTCATCGTACAATTAAAGAGGAAAGCATAGTGGCGAACTGTAAAAGGGTCCACCACCAAGCATGCAGTACGTTGCAAAATGATAGGGTCATAACCTCTTTTGATAAACTTTTTAACAAGTTTAACAAAGATAGTATGAAAGTGATCATGACTTAGAATCTTACGAAGTTTATAAATCACATCACCATAGAAGTCAGGTTGTGATAGTCCTTGTCGCAGAAGAGCCCTTAAATTACTTTTATGTTTGGAAAGAAGATCAGGGTTACGATAATAAAATTTTGCAAAGGTTTTACGAAGTTTATGGTAACGGTAACCCTGATTGAGTAACTTTTTAGTTATACAAAGATTACGAATATTAAAGTCCTCAACTCGAGTACAAGCTCTAGAAAAACGAATAAGTTGAGACACATATACCCCATAAGATGTTGCTCGGGGAACATCCCCATCCAAGTGGGGATAATTAACAATGTCAAAATTAAAATCATCTCTCTTGTTATAGATTTTGATAATTATTTGACCATTTTCAATCGAGAGATCTAAATCAAGAAAAGAAGCGTTATTATCAGATATATTAGCTTTGTTAAGCTGAAGTTCTTTACAGACATATTAATGACCCATTTTCTTCTACAGATCCCACTCATTTATTGCTTTGCCTATCTGCAAGTCTGTGAGCGTTCATGCGGACAGCAATTTTTTCGGTTTCAGAAATGTGCAATTTCCCGGAGATGTAATTTTATTTCAAGGTCATTTAAGGCATCAATAAAACTATCCAAAGCTAAAGCTTGCTGTAGGATAAGATTGTCTAGTCATTTTCTTGATAGATTGTGCTCATTCAGGAATTGTCTCCCCTTTTCCCCTAACTCTAGTTTTAAACTGGGTTCTGAATACTTCGGCTTTATTTTAAGATCCGTATCTTGCGTTAAGTTTTTCTCTTAAGGCATCATAATCTCTGCGTTCCCTATCACTCAGTTCGCTAAGTAAGGATCTTGCCACATCTGTCAATGAACTTGCTAGGTATAGAGATTTATCATTGTATCTCCAGCCATTTATTTTTGAGGTAATCTCAAACTGTGTGAGAAAATCTTGTAGGTCTTTAGTGCCATTATAAAAGAAATATAAAAAGATCGGACAGGGAAAGTAGCATTCAAGGAGGACAGTAAACCACAAAACACAGAAACAGACACGCAAACAGACAAACAAGAAGGCAAAAGCAATAATAAATGCAAACGACATCACAAACACAAAAAGGGTTGACAATAGGGCTACCGCCTTGGAACGGTCAGTGGCAAAGTAGGCCACTGGGGGGTTTAAACCGGTTCTAGGGTGCACCAAACCTCACACTTACCCTACTGTCATCCCATTAAAACAGGACAGTGTAAATAAAGAAATCCCCGCCATGATCTAATCTCTAACCAACAAGGCAGCATCAATAGGCAATATAAGTAAAACACAAATATGCTCGTGTAAATATAATACAAAAAAAACAATAGCCTAGAAAGCCACAATGAAGGTACTCAATGACTTTGCAGAAGCCAGAGCAGTGAGAGAATTAACCATTAAGGGCACGACAAGAAAGATCATGGACAAATTTCAAACGCCACCGTCCCAATGGGCTTTAGGTAGGCGTCATCATAGGTTCCACAGCCTGTCTGGTCATCGTACAATTAAAGAGGAAAGCATAGTGGCGAACTGTAAAAGGGTCCACCACCAAGCATGCAGTACGTTGCAAAATGATAGGGTCATAACCTCTTTTAATAACCTTTTTAACAAGTTTAACAAAGATAGTATGAAAGTGATCATGACCTAGAATCTTACGAAGTTTATAAATCACATCACCATAGAAGTCAGGTTGTGATAGTCATTGTCGCAGAAGAGTCCTTAAATTACTTTTATATTTGGAAAGAAGATCAGGGTTACGATAATAAAATTTTGCAAAGGTTTTACGAAGTTTATGGTAACGGTAACCCTGATTGAGTAACTTTTTAGTTATACAAAGATTACGAATATTGAAGTCCTCAACTCGAGTACAACTTGAATCGAAATTCGGAAATCAGAAATAGAAACGCAAACTATGTATAATCAAAGGGTGTGTACCTATTTATAACTACATATTCTAGTAATTAAAAGCTTAGGCCAAATTTAGACATTTTTACCATTTTTTGGAATTTACTTCGATTTTGAGTTTGCTCGAATTTTGATTTGTTCGGAATGTTGGATTTGATCGAATTTTGTATTTACCCCAATATGCAGATAGAGGATAAACGGCCGATATTCGAACCTCAGTAATAGTAACAACAGCAATATATATATATATATTTCCTGACTTTTTATTGATCTATAAATTGAATAAATCTTGACAATAATAAAATAGCTACTTAAAACTTTACATTGTTTCCATGTGTTCAGTTTCACTTACCCAGTTTTATAAAAAACAGATTTTCAAACAGAACCCTTAGAGTATGTTGAATACATTTGCAGTTGGGTGTAACATTTTGTTTTCGAAAATGGGATAGTTTGACAATTTGATTTAACAACCAAACAAAAACACTACATATAAACAAAATAGAGAATCATCTTTAATAAGGTATTTTTTAATTTTTTTTTTTTAATGTGCTTGAAACCCATGAAGCTTATATGTTGTCTTGGAAAATGCAGATAATCTAAAGAAAGGTTAAAAACTTTGATTATTAATTGTTCAAGTTGTTCTGTTTAATCTGTTTTTAGCACACATGAAATAGCATTTCAGTTGTAGAAGTTTGGTTGTCCAAGTATGTCTATCATCCAGATAATGATGTCTATCATCCGGATAATGTCTTGTTTCTTGTCAACTGTGTCCTTTGGTACCAGAATCTGAAACTATAAAAGAAAAGGACTTGTTTGTTTTCTTCTCAGGAATAAAATTCTCATAAAAGCAGAATTTTATCTACGAAAATATTTGTGAGTTGTCTTTTTAGATTGAAATAAGTGTCATATTTTGTAATATATCTATACAATTAGAACTGACAAGCATTAGAAATGGATGAGTATGGACATGCATAAAGCAATTTTCTTGGTAGTGACCCTGATACTTCAGAAATCCAAACCGAATATGCCTGCCCAATTCTGGTTAGGAAAGATACCGATGCTGACAACATCGAATTAAATCACTGAAAACGCCCAGTCACCCAAAATGAAGGAAATGGTTGGTTGCAATCAAAACTGTTAGAAATGTCAACGCAAATTGAAAATATAGCCACACGCATACACGGATAAATGAATACATTTGAAACAGAATCGCATAAGGTGAATTCAAAACTGTCACACATTGAAAATCCCGATCCCGAAATACATTTTAACTAAAAGGCCAGATCTAACACACATCACACACCAGTGGTATTGTCCGAATCTCATACACGCACAAACTGTAATGACCATTCTGTTAACGGAAGTTATCCTGTCCAGCAAAATGCACAGAACAGAAACAAAAATCAAAACAGGGATGGAGACCATCCAAATCTGAACTATGAAAGGTCCGGGGGAAATAATTCAAATCTGAAATTGAAACCATAAACTTATAATGGCACTGAAGACATACAATGATCATTCTCTATACCTAGCAAGTTCATTGACTGGTGGGGCAAGATCCTTACTTAGCGAACTGAGTGATAGGGAACGCAGAGATTATGATGCCTTAAGAGAAAAAGTTAACGCAAGATACGGATCTGACAATAAAGCCGAAGTATTCAGAACCCAGTTAAAAACTAGAGTTAGGGGAAAAGGGGAGACAATTCCTGAATTAGCACAATCTATCAAGAAAATGACTAGGCAATCTTATCCTACAGCAAGCACAGATGTCATTGCAGCTTTAGCTTTAGATAGTTTTTTTGATGCCTTAAATGACACTGAAATAAGATTACGTCTCCGGGAAATTGCACTCAATAACATTTCTGAAACCGAAAAAATAAGGGAAACAATTTCCAATCACAACAGTACTATTCCCAGGGAGGTTCTAGACTCCAAGATAGAAAACGAATTTGTCCCAAGGGGAGGAAATTTTGCTCACCACCATCAAAATAATGACTTTGGCAGAAAATATGATTAACCAAATCGGGCCAAGGTTCCGGATAATTATGGACAAGGACAATATCAAAATAACAAATTTAGAAACAATGGAAGAAACTGGCCAAACCATCAAAATGAGAGAATATTTGACAGAAATTTTCATGACTCTAATAATACTGGATTTCACAGAAATCAACAACAGCATAGTAGACCCAATGAATTTGTAAGAAACAGTAGACCAAATGAATTTGTCAGAAACAGTAGACCAACTGGATTCAATAATAATAATAACTACAACGCCAGATCAAACGATCGAAATGTACCATTAAGAAATGTTTCGGGAAACTACCAAAGATCAGGTTGGGGATCACAGCTTGACAAACCGAAACGATCCCAGGTTGCACTAAATAATTTAGTGTCAGAACTGGGTTATTTTCTATCGGCAACCATTCTAGATAATCAAGTTACCATGTTAGTCGATTCTGGAGCAAACGTCAGTATTTAAGTAGAAAATCAATAGAAAAGTTCCCTTATGGAACAAGACCTAAAATCACCCGTGTTCAAACGTCCCTTGTTACTGTTACTGGCGAGTCGTCACCATTCCATGGTAAATCAGTTGTCGAAATATGTTTAGGCAGACAGAAAGTAGTTCATGATTTTTTGATTGCAGACATCAATCATGCTGGTATTATTGGTCTGGATTTTCTTATGACAAACAAAAGTGATATTTTGCTTAGCAAAGGTTACATTACTTTCAATGGAGAAAGAATCCCTAGTTTACTTAACGATAATCAGTCACAGCCCATATGTTGTAGAATAGCTGTTTCAGAAACAGTTACAGTTCCTCCAGAAACTGAAATGATAGTGCAGGGTAAACCCCTGGATGCAATTGATACAGCTTACTTTGGTATTCTAGAACCCTCAGAGAAATTTATAGACAAAACTGGACTACTAGTAGAAAAATCTTTGGTCGATCCTTTAACTGGGACATTTCCAATTAGAATAGCAAATTTTATGAAACAACCATGTAAAATATATGAAAATACTGTTGCTGCAATTTATGAAAGTGTGAATGTGCACAATAATAAATCTGTAGGTACAATTGGTGCAGCAAAAGTAAATGATAACTATACCTCCAGAGCATTTAACTGCTATGTTTGAACAGTCATCTACCTATCTTGACCCATCCCAGAAAGACCAGTTAGGACAATTTCTTATAAAACATGAAAGTGTATTTTCTAAATCTAGTACAGACATTGGTACCACTGATTTAGTGACACATGTAATTGATACTGGAGATCACAAACCGATAAAAACGTATCCCTATAGAATTCCTCTGGCAAAGAGAAATGTAGTTGAGGAAGAAAACAAAAGATGACAGAAGGTGGTATTATAGAACCAGCCTGTAGCCCTTGGCTCACACACATTCAAATGGTTACAAAATCAGACGGGTCAATCCGTTTTGTTGCGATTTTCGTAAACTCAATGAGGTCACAGTTAAGGAATACCAGCCCTTGCCCAGAATCGATGATAACTTAGACGCTCTCTCAGGATCTAAGTGGTTCTATAGTCTAGACTTGAGAAGCGGTTTTTGGCAAGTAAATGTAAATGTAGAGAAATGTAGAGAACCTTTTGGAATGTCAAATGCTCCTAGTGTTTTCACTAGACTTATGCAAATAGCATTGTCCGGATTAATATGGAAAATCCTAGTCTTGTATATTGACGACATTATTGTTTTTGCCAAATCTTTTGAGGAATCATTACCGAATCTGAACTTGATATTTGAACGCTTAAGAAAAGGAAACCTAAAGTTGCACCCTAAAAAGTGTAAACATTTCCAAAAAGAGGTCACCTTTCTAGGTCACTTAGTAAGCGAAAATGGGACATCACCAAATCCTGAAAAAGTTAAATCAGTCAAGGATTGGCCAACACCACGATCTGCAAAAGACGTGAAAGACTTCATCGGTCTAGACTCTAATGAAGAGAAAGTTATTGCTTACTTCTCAAAATGTTTTCGAAAGCAGAAAGGAATTACTGTGTGACTAGGAAAGAGCTTAATGCAGTGGTACTGTCTGTTAAGCATTTTTACAATTACTTATTTGGTAGAAAGATTACCATTATATCCGATCATGCAAGTTTAAAATGGTTGACAAATTTCAAAATTGTAGAAGGTCAGTTGTGTAGATGGATAAATGTCTTGTTCTTCTCCAACTATGATTCTGAATTAATTCATCGTCCCGGTAAGATACACTCAAATTGTGATGCATTGAGTCGTAGACACGGTTTTGATGACAAATGCTCTTACTGTGACAGAATCAAAACCCGATTTGACAAAGCTGTGATAGCTGAGATAACAGAAAGCCAGAAATCTGATACTGAGGAGATAAAATCAGAAATTGCTGAAGCTTCAGCTGAAACTTGCAATCCCAAAGTGAGAAACAGTGTAAACCAAGTTAATAGTAGTCTAAGGGAGATAACTACAGATTAAAGTTCCATGTTAAAAACTGAAAAGTTAGTGGTGCAAGGGAGGTAATCCCAGATAAACAGAAATCTGGTGATTCAAGATGGCCCCTTATGGCAATACAAGAACCTGAAATGGCCACATTGTTTTCCTTGTACATGCTGTACGAAAGATTATACAATAGTAGGAAGTAAGAATAGTGCAAACCAATGGTGTAGGTTAGTCAATAGTTTGAACATGAGTAATAGGGGGACAAATGGTGTTTATGTGAATAAACCAGAATGTAAAGGTGGCAGTAGTTTGGATAATATAGTGGTTAATAAAAGCAAAAGAGATGTTGTCTCTGCTGATAGACCAGATTCCAAATAACATAACCGTATGAACGGCCCATTGAATTGCAAAGAGGTTAAAATGGAAGGTTTTGACAACAATATCTTTAAATCCATTACATAATTTCGAAGAGGTTAGGTCAGCGGTATCCAACCTAAATGATGTAGTTGTAGGAAGTAAACAAAGAGCCAAGCAGAATTATATAGAGGTTAGATCCATAGAATCTGACACTAATTATGTTTTGAAAGTGTGTTTCCAAGGTCCATCAAATGTTCAGGTAGAAGAAAATTTTAGTGACAAGAATGAAGTAGAGGTAGATAATGATAGTACCGGTAATGAAAGTACTGATGAGATAGACTTAGACAATTTAGAATTAATCCATGTGGCACAGTTGCAGAAAACTGATCCAGTGATAAAAATGGTACATGAGTGGATTGAAATGGAGAACAAACCGAATTGGGGAGATGTTTCAGCAGAAAGTGGTGTGATTAAATATTACTGGTATAGATGGGAATCTCTTGTTAGGCAGAATGGAGTATTGTACAGAAAATGATAGAATAATTTAGGAGATTCCGAAGAATTACAGTTAGTTCTACTCAAATGTTTGAAACATTTTGTTTTAAGCCAGTTACATGACAATGTTGCCATTGGGCATTAGGGGTTAAAAAGACATTACACAGGTTAAGACAGCGTTTTTTTGGAATGGATTAAGGAAGGATGTGGAAATTTGGTGCAAGAAATGTGCTATCTGTGCCTTAAGGAAAATGCCAACAAAGAAAGTAAAAGCCCCTCTAAAACAGTTCAATTCAGATGCTAGGTGGAAACTGGGAATGGAAATATGTATTTAGTGGTAGTAGGTGGTTACTTCACCAAATGGACAGAAGCCATTCCTCTCCCAAGTATTGACACAAAAACAGTTGCCAGAGAATTAATTAGCCCAATCTTGCAAAGATTTGGTATGCCAATTTCTATTCATACTGATAGAAGTTCTCAGTTCGAATCGAATTTATTTCAAGAGTTATGTAAACCTTTTGGTATACAAAAGACCAGAACCACCGCATTCAGACCACAATCTGATGGTATGGTTGAACGAGCTAATAGAACAATTTTGAATATGTTGACAGCATATGTATCTGAACATAGAAAGGACTGGGATGATTATGTACCTTTCTGCTTGATGGCTTATCGCTCGTCTGTACATGAAGCTACAAGAGTTACCCCATCTACTTTGATGTTTGGTTCGGAAATTCGCCTACCGATAGACCTTGTTTTTTTTAATCCTGAAACTGGCAATACTGAAAAAGAGAACAAATATGGTGTCCCATTCATAAACGAACTGGAAGAGAAATTGCATGATATACATGAATTCGCCAGAAACAGAATGACTTTCTCAAGTAAGTTTATGAAAAAGAATTATGACCTTTAAATTAATCTTCATAATTACTCAGTAGGAGATGTAGTCTGTTACTACAACCCACAATGTAAAGTTGGGGTTTGCAGTAAACTCATGAGACCTTGGTGTGGTCCTTTCAAAAGTATCAATAAATTAAGTGATATCTTATTCAGAATTCAGGGTGGCCCAATGATATATAGGGTCCTATAGAAACCACAGCGTCCGAACGCAATGGCATCGTAGGTCCGCACTGTACTGCAAACAAGGACTAGAAACTACAATGAAAGAGACAAAAAACAACAGAAAGGGTGGTGAAGACAAGGTTACCGACTTGGAACGGTCAGTAGGCAATAAGGCCTACTGGTTAGCTTGAATCGATTTTATGTGCGCACAATCCTCGCTATTATCCTGTCCCCAGAGCCCAAACAGACAAGACAGTGTAGACAAAACAAAACAAAATAAGTTTGAGTACTTACAAATTTGTAAAACCAAAACAACAGAAAGGATGGTGAAGACAGGGTTACCGACTTGGAACGGTCAGAAGGCAATAAGGCTTACTGGTTAGCTTGAATCGATTTTATATGCGCACAATCCTCGCTATTATCCTGTCTTCAGCGCCCAAATAGACAAGACAGTGTAAACAAAACTACATCCCATCAAAAGGAATTCTCTAACAATAAAGTCCACATCCAGAGAAACTAACTAAAGATACACATACAAAATAATAAACATCTCAGGATGTATCCAGAATCGTACTGAACAACCATAGTAGTTGCAGCAAAAGAGAAAAACAATCTAGGGTACGACCAGAAAACCCGAGGGACGAAAGCTCATGCACCCACCTCCCTTAGTTGGGGTTCCAAGACAGAAGCCACGTGTTGTACACCACGACAAATTTAAACCATACGAAGGCAGACTGATTTCTTCTTGGATTCAGAAACAATAAGTTGTTTTTCCATAGTTCTCACCAAAATACTGAGTGCGTCTTTGCCATACAAAAACATTGGTCACTGGGTACACACATCTCAAATATGGAGAAGTTATTATTATATATGTTGAATGTAAAAAAGGATATACTGAATACTTATATGTCGCGTGTTTAATATTGGAAAAGCATAAAAGTGGTATATATACTAAATGTCTATTTATATGTTGTGTGTTTAATATTGGAAAAGTATAAACATGATATGCTTAATGTCGAATGATTAATATTGGAAAAGCATAATAATGGTATGCTGAATGTATTTATATAAATGACAAAGAATCATTCTGTATTTTCAGAATTGGTCCTGTGACATTTGTGGTGACATTACATTCACAGCAAAGGCAGCCTGCACTCATCATATAATAGAACAACACTCTGGTGTATCTTGGAAATGCACACTGTGCAAGAAGTGTCTTCTTCGGAACGATAGTGCACATAGATGCAACGCAGAAAAATCATATTTTGAAAGGTTTGCCCAATTCAGTGGAAATAGTTGTGTAGAAGCTGAGAAAGAATTGGAGAATTTTACCAAGACTACGTTAGACAGAAATGTCATTGATTTGAGGATTGAGGCTACACAGAGGAAGAAAACAAACCCCTCTCTGCCGTATAATGGCAAAAGAAAAGCTTCCACAGAGACGTACAGCGAGGTAACCTCCTTCCGCATAAGACGGAAGGCCGGGCAAAATGCTGAATCACACTCCAGTTCTAGCAGCTCACAGAGTTAGATGGCAGTTTTTCATCGGAGGACTCATCAATGCCAGCCTGGCCCTCTGTCAGTATATATGATGACATGGATGTGGACGATGTTCACGAAGACAACATCAGCATTATAAAGAATATAACGATGGAATTTGTGAAATCTGAAAAAAGAAGGCTGGAAAAAGAAAGAATGTAAAAGGAAAACCAGACAGAGAAAAGAAAGAATGTAAAAGGAAAAACAGACGGATAGAAAGGAGAAACAAAAAAAAGAGAAAGAAAAAAGGGAGAGGATAGAAAAGGAAATAAAAGAGAAAGAAGAAATGGAAAGTAGGGAAAAATAAATTAAAGAGAAAGGAAATAGAGAGAGATTGGAAAGAAAGGAGAAACAAAGAAAAGAGAGAGCAGAAAAGGAGAGGATTGAATCATAAATGAAAGGGAAAGAAGGAAAGGAGAGGACTGAAACAAAAATGAAAGAGAAAGAAGAAATCTAACGAAAAGAGAAAGAAGAAAAGAAGATGTTAGAAAAAGAGATGAAAGATAAAGAAGAAAGCGAGAGAAAAGAAAAAGAAAGAACTGAAAAAGAAGTAGAAGGGAGAGTTGAAAGAGAAAGAATGCAAAAGGAGGAACGAATGAGAACAGAAAAGGAAAAAACAGTAATAATTGAACACGAAAGACTAAAGATAGAAGAACAAATGGTAATTGAGAGAGAAAATAGAGAGAGAATGGAAATAGAAGATAATAAAAAGCTGGACAAAGAAGCTAAGGAGAAAAGTGACTTAGGAAAGAAATAAATGAAGAAAAGAGAAGCAAAGGAGAAAACAGACAGAGAGAAAAAGGAAGAGAAAGACAGAGAAAGGAAAAACGAAGAAAAAAAGAAGAAAGAAAAACAAGACAAAGAGAAGGATAGGGAACAAAATAAAAAGCAAGGAGAAAACAAAGAAAAGGGAACACAAGAAAAAGTGGGAAATAAGAATAAGGCACGTGATGCCAAACGAAAGAAGATGACCATGACGACGATTTATTAGAGAGAGAATTTGAAAAGATAGAGAGAGAGAAAAAAAAGAAGACATTGGTGATGGAGAGTAGAGTAGTTTCCAGGAAAGAGAAGGATGTTTTTTTGTTCGAGAAAGTAGTTATCTACAAGAAGTATAAATTATAGAATATAGAAAATGTGATAATTTATTTATATTTTTTATTGGAGAATAGATATGCAACGTGATTTCTTTTGATAGTTGAAGTATCCACAAAAATAGTTGAATGATATACTTTTAACATAATCAATCCACAGCAATAGTTTAACCGAATGGTGTTTATTGCAAATGATCTAAACAAATAGCTGACTGAATTGTATTTATCCTGGATTAACAGCAATAGTTGAATTGAATTGTATTTTACCGTGGATTATCCACAGCAATAGCCGACTGAATTATATGTACCGCGTACACGTTCAAGAAGATACTTGCAGAGCAGCCTTTCCAGTAAAGATCTTCCAGAATATTGTATCAAATCATCAAAATATTGTACATTAGTTAAGATATAATATGTAAAAAAACATATTTTGCAATGTAATTTTTAGGATTACATTTTTGAAATAAATTTAACAATATGTACTTACCTATTAAATATGTACTTACCTATCAATATTAACTCAGTATGGAACTTCCATTCCAATTCTGACCATTTTTAAAAACCATTCACAGTGTCATGTATCATTTGCTGAAATATAGAACGGTCAATTCATTAGAAAGGTCAATTCATTCGCAAGGTCAATTCTTTTATAATTAAATCTAATCTGGAATATTTTTTTTACTTCTTTTAACTTATAACTCATTAAGTTGTTGTTGTTTATTTTTCTTACAAAAATATGAGACTTAAATGTTTTCTTTTTAAAGTATGACATAGTAGATTGTATTCTGCAGGTTGTGTGGGGTGTGTGATGGTTTTATACTCAATAATATAGTATGTTGAGAGTGATAAACTGTAATTCTGGTACATGATCTTTCACATTTTGCATTTATTTAATATATCAATAGGTCCATGTTATATGTTATGCTTGATATTTCATAATTATGGAGGACTTTGTGTTTGTTGTAAATAGATTCTTTAAGTAATCTATGTAAAAGAGGAAATAAATATAGTACATAGGTGGATAAATAACAAGAAATATACACATTCTTGTATTTTAACTTTAAAAAGGATTTGTACAGGGTTTGTCTTTGGCATATCATAGAGCTGGTATGTTAGACTGATATTTGACATTATGATTATTTATTTATTTTGCTTTGAAGGATTATGTTTATACAAAGGGATGAACTTAATGCATATTAACAGATTAATGGATGAATTTAATGCATACTTACCTATTACAACATCTGTGATTTGGATATTATTCTCTGAAGTCGGTTGTTTTGTCATTCAGAAGAAATTCTGGAAATTATAAACATATGATAAGTATATTGTTATACATTTAAATAGATATTGTATGTGTAAAGTGTAATAAAATGGTGTATTTGGCATAGAGTATTGATACATATGATTGCGTAATAGTTGATAATTTCAATTAATGGAGTTTATATATTTCTAAAATTGTTAAATGTGTCATACCGAGATTAATTCATTGCAATTCTTCAATAAGAATAATAGTTTTTTGTATATCTATTTGATAATAATCGGTATTCATTGTATTCAATGCTCTGAGAATGCATGTATTATTTCAAGGATTGCTTAAAAATTGCATAATTATAAGTATTGCAAATTAAAACGTTTCGACAGCCGTCTTTACTTTTTGTAAACTGCTTTTCAAGTATATTTGTACAGTTAAAACTATGTTGTTGTTCAAGTTTGATGTTAAAAAATATATTTATAAAAAGTGCTAAGCTATGATGATACAGTTGTTACGGCAGTACCGGATCACTAGCGGTGAAACGACTGCAGACTTTATAAACTTCGCGATAAATTATAAAATCTATAAAGTTTTAGAACAATTATTACCTTCTCTAATAAACCCTAATAATTTTGATTTAATTTGACATCGATGATCAGGCACATTTGTCTGATGAAATACACCACGGATCGTTTTGTGAGTAGCGAATAACGCACCCTGTCGGACACAGAATGATAACTCACTCATGTTGTTTTCATCAGGGACTTTCTCCAAACATCAAATAATAATTGTGCAAGTAGTTTGAGTTGTATTGCATGGCACATCCACCACATTATACACTCATAGGAGCTCAAATATCACACGGGGTTAAAATAATCAACCCAGAAGAAACAACTAAAATGTTTTTCTTTGGCACATAAATATTCATAAATAAAGATGCATTTGCTGGCTCTTCATTATTGTAAATAAATATAAATCTAGATAAAATCATATTATACACCCTCGTGATCTTTTTTCAACAGCATGAAGTTATAAGTAAAACATTATCATTGCAATATGATAAGCTCCCTTCATAAAACTCGCAAGTCCTCAGGCCCCTTAAAGCGACTCTACGCGATCTAAAAGAGAGCTTAGTGTCAATCTCGATACAAATGATAAATCATAATGTGCTTCTGTTTCATCTGAAATGCATATTAATTAGATTTAACCGCATGTTACATTGTTGATAAAAACATTTTGTCTGCAAAACTTAACGATTTGGTAGGGTTTTGTTGTTAAACCATAACCATCAATCATAAGGTGTTCATGTTAGCAGTTGTACCAATAGTTCAATAAAAGTGTACTTCTGCACTACAAAAAAGGACGTATTAAAGCTTTAAAGCATCACATATATTAATAAAGGATTATGATCTATACAAAATAAAACACCAACTGAGTCTCTGGCATTTCCATGCAACATTTTTTCTTTAATAAATTCGGACGGATCATATGGCCTAGTTTTCAGTATATAAATCTGTCATTGAATATGAATTTAAAACACATTAAAATGGGATTTCAACTTCATATATGCTCGATAAATTACAACAATCAAAACTACAAGTTAAACTATTATTTTTTAAAAATACCTGTCAAACAGTGACTCACAATACTTACATGAATACTTAAATATTCGAATTACGGTCAAACGGAGAAGGTCAATCAAATTTAACTAAAATTCGAACTACATGTGTTTCAAATATCTTCATTGACCCCTTCATGTATCAATGATAAATTAATGCAATTAATACAACTATATAAATACCTTCAGGCATGTCTCAGATAACGTTGTTTTGTTTAAGCTGAGACAGAGTTTTATCTTTGTCCACACAGTGTATAACATAACTGTAAGGTAGAACCACAACACCACCTGTTTCATGTTTGGCTGACCAAGGTGGGATTTTCCGGTTGGCTGTGCTGAAACATTTACCTCCAGAATCAAGGATATAGCTGAAAAAGAAACGGGCATGTCCAATGGGAAGGCCAGCAATATCTGCTAAAGTCAACTGACACATGGGGTCATTAACCATGTTATACATATTATGGTTAAATGATGTTAAAAGTGGTATCCACAACAGACATGCATTTACATCACTAATGTTTGTATAATCTCTGTCCACTGTAAGCAATTTAACAGGATCAGTAATAGGGATCATTTTCAAAGGCTGTAACATGCTCCGAATCAGGCCTAACTAGGATATCAGTCACCGGTACTGCCTGAAAATGTAAATAATACTTACATAATGTGTGCCAGGAATTCCTAAAGGTTTTAATAATTCTGTAGGTGTCATTAGATATTATATTATTCAAGTTAATACTAACATATTTAAAACGGGTCAAATGGCTTAAAACTTTGTAAAACTGACCAAAATAATTAGTTACTTATGCTGAAACCAGCCAATCAAAACACAAAACGATAACCAAAACGATGGGTTGACGTATTTTCTAATCAACTCTAAAACACACCACAGAAGAAACAAAATCACTGTTGAGATGATCCCCAATAATAGACGGTCCGCTACTAACACATCGGATTTCAAGCTCATAACTTTTTAAATACAGCTGACCCATATTGGAATTGATTGCATATGATAACTGAGACATTTAACAATAAAACAATGCCTTTATTTTTCGCATTTACCTGTAATTGTTGTTAAAGGTATGAAAGCACTAATTATTTTCCCCATAGACACCAATGTTAAAGTGTCCACATATTTAATGATTTGCTGAAAATTCAATTCAAGTATGGATAATGCAGTGTAATATTCATATAGAAAAACTATTTTTCCACTTGAAAAATCACCAGAAAACGTGGGGTCACAAGACATGTAAGAAAGTTCTTGTTTGTTTACTAAACACACAAGGGTACAGCTGTTTTTATTGATCGACTGTTTTCATTGCTCACAAAATGTTCATCCGTGATCCAGAGAAACCTATTAATACGCTTCTTATACATATAACCACAAAAATCGAATAGAAATGGGCAGTTTTCCCCTATTATAATGCCCATTTCCATCGAAAAAGGAAGGATTACTTTTTATTATATGAACTACATTCGACTACACCTCGGAGGTTTACATGTAATTGGTAGTGGTAAACCTATAAGAGGAGAGAACATTTTCAGATGTTTCTTAAATGAGGATTTTGTGTTGTCATTTTCATACCAAGCTTAAAAACACCTACTTCATGCAAATCGAATGATTATTTGCCGAGATATGGTCTTGTGAATACCAAGGAACATAGTCTGAAATCGACAAAAGTCAGAGATATTTTATTTAATTTTACACTATCTGAATTGTCATAGCAAACGGCATTTCTTGTCAATATACCATATTAAATAGATCAAATGTTTAGCACATGCAATGGACATAAATAAAATATGCTGTTTAGGTACAATTAGGACGATGAATATGCCAATTTATGTCGATTTTCATGCCAAAATTGATTTTTCTGTCAAATTCTTCAAAATTGGTGTACCATACCTGATTATAGTAGCGAATACGAGCTTAATAATGCCAAACATACCGCTAAAATCAGAATTGATACTAGCTGAACGCTACCAAGTCGATATTGAATGATAAGGAATAATATTTTACCTTTTACACAAATCTTCCTTTTTCACAGTATCTTATTTTAGGGGGTAGGGGAAAGATTTAGTGGATTGATGCCTACCAAACCTGTTGTCATGCAGATTTAATTCATGATAACATGTTGCAAACATGCAACCCTACATGTTGATACCAACAAGACATAGTTCAACTGCAAACACTTCACCAAAACGTCATTTTAAACACGAAAAAGAAAATGAAGTTCAAAATTACGGCTTTTATAGACAAAATTGGACTAATACGCTCAAAACCTATGTAATAAACTATGAAAAACTTATTTCTGAGCTTAATTTACCAACTGTAATCGAAAAAGTGTCCCTAGGTACGAATCTGAGCGAGTCCTAATTAATGCACGCATCTCTCATAGGTATGAAAGCACCAATTATTTTCCCCATA
Source organism: Cyrtodaria siliqua (assembly GCA_037043455.1). Lineage (NCBI taxonomy): Eukaryota > Metazoa > Mollusca > Bivalvia > Adapedonta > Hiatellidae > Cyrtodaria > Cyrtodaria siliqua. The sequence continues at coordinate 48,097 of JAWPHD010009384.1, read as the reverse complement.
GACACCAATGTATAAGTGTCACGTATTAATGATTTGCTGCAAATTCAACTCAAGTATGGATAATGCAGCAGTGTAATGTTCATATAGAAAACTATTTTTCCACTTGAAAATCACCAGAAAACGTGGGGTCACAAGACATGTAAGAAAGTTCTTGTTTGTTTACTAAACAGGTCAAGGATACAGCTGTTTTTATTGATCGACTAGAAATTGGCCGTTTTCCCTTACTTATAATGCCCATTTCCATCGAAAAAGGAGGGATTACTTTTTATTATAGGAACTACATTCGACTACACCTCGGAGGTTTACATGTAATTGGTGGTGGTAAACCTAAACTCGCAAATTTTTAAGCGGTGTCGACGTTGCTACTTCAGAAATCAGCATCACTCAGGCGCTTACCCATGCGTTAGAACCCTTGCAGTCGGTATCAAAACCATCATGTACATTTCGGATTTTTGCTCCAAATTGTCTTGTTACATCACTTTAAAGGTTTGAACAGTCAGAAGTAAGATAATAATAGTAATTACAGCATAGACCCTGCACTCCTTCCCCACCCCTGGTGACATAGCCCCAAGGTCATAGTTTGTAAACCGTTGAGATCATTACCCTGTAACCATATATATATACTTACTGGGCATTGACAGACGGATACAACCATCCAACAGCGTAGACCCTAGGCTTCTTCCCCACCTTTGTGGACCTAGCTCCTGGGTCAAACTTTACAAATAATTTGATATTTTTATCTCGACTGTTCGAAGGATCTTATGGGGTCTATAGGTCAAAGTTTATGGTCGCAAATTGCATTTATGTGTTGATAGGCTCTTGCCATCAGGTTAATGTTTACGTTCGCATTTCTTAACATGTAAATAACTTCAATTATTTTTATCCAGTCATCATCAAAATTACATACTATATTATAAATGGGACGATGATCGTATCAATATATTGAGTTCAAGATCATTGGATGAAAGGTCAAGGTCACAAAGGGGTCAAAGTTCAAATGCATTTACATAATACTTTTAACATATTTTCTTCACATTTTCAACTCATAAAATTTGCATCATGTGTCCTTTGAATGGGTTATTATGAAATTACCTCCGTGTCATCACAGAAAAGTTGTGGCCCTTGATTTAATGAAAATTCCAATGTTTTCCTTCTTGACTTATCCAGGTCGCCCCTTTGTTTTCACTTTTTTTTCTGATGATATATCGGGTGTATCATTTCTTGTTCTCTGAAAATTCGAAATAGTCGAGCTACGCTGTGCTCTGACAGCTCTTGTATTATTTGTCTGACTGGCTGCAATAGCAGACCATTCATGACATATTGGCACATGTTTTAGTTTCCATAGAAATGCTCCCTTGGAATTAGAATTTCTATGGACGGTTTGTGTGCTCCTAGGTTTTTGATTCGATTATGATGAAACTTCACACACATCCTACACACTGATCAGTTTTACCCTTAATGCAGATCCCTTGATTGTTTTGTCATCGTATGGTTGTTGTTGTTAATACAATAATACTAAAACAAGAGACTCAAAATGTTGTTGTTTTATACATACTAATTGATGTAATATATATATTTAAATTAGAATAATATGGGTGGAATGGTCGGCTGTAGGAGAGCGAGGAGGCCGGTAAAATTGCGTCATATTGGTCAGTGAAAAATTAGATTTGATCAGAAAAAAAAGTCAGCGAATTTTATTTGACCCATTTTCTGGCAACCCTGAATTGTCATACCTAATTCCAAACTCGACCATCCTGTGACATTGAACAATATTAAAAACATACATGTATACAGTCATTCTTTATAGGTATTGTTTATGTATACAATCATCTTTCTAGTTATTTTTACACCTTTTTTTTAATAAATTCACTAATCACGCAACTGCATCACGTCTACTCAACTAAATATATTCAAAAATATGCATGGTGTGTGATCTTTACATTTTTATTTGTGTATATGCATAATCTTAATCATATAAGTATAAGTATACGTGATTCCATTACGACAATGGGTGTGACAGAGAATTAAAATAGAATGAAATATCATTCGATTCACGTTTAAAGAGATACGAAAAATGATTACCATAACAAAAGTACAGATAAACAATGTCTTATTCAATGAATCACCCTTATTTATGAGATGAAGCTTTCTTTAACAGTCAGCATTCAAGGCCAACAATCAACCACAAACACACACAGAAACAAAGAACATTTTTAAAGATGAATAAAAGGCAAATAAGACATCACAGACACAAAGGGGTTGACAATAGGGCTACCGCCTTGGAAGAGTTGAAATGGATTTTTTACGGCGCACCAACAGCAAAACGAGCATATGACACCAACAGATATGACAACCAGTTATGACACCACCAGACACAATCCAGGCCTACCCGCCACTTACATAGAAAAACAAATAGGCAGAAACAGAGAATGGGCATAGAACTTTCTCACGTGATGATCTGCTTCACATTCTTTTGTAAAAACTCCATTTTTTGCTGGAGCCACTCTCACTGTTTTCTGCTACCATTACCACTCGAGAAGCACATGAAACAATACAGGGATAACGATGAAGATATTTAATGAACATGACACGCAATGCCAAAATGAACATAGAAACGGCAGGATTTTACCCCTCTACCTCGATAAACAGTGACCCTGGAACTATAGGGGCGTAAAGTATTGATCACCATTTTAAAAATAAGTATTTAGTTGCCTGTGGAAAGAAGTGAAATGTGAACACAGGAAAAAAGAATGTGTCTAAATAAAGTTCGAACTACTGTTTTTAAAGCCAGGCATTCTTAATCACTGGCAGGGTAAACTCTCTGATGTTTGTCGAATTGTCAAAAAATAACACCACCTCACAACATTAGACTTATCTTGCGTTGACATTTCCAGATCGGTACCGCAGTTGTCAACCATGTTATCTTTGTTGTATTGCGTACTTAGCTTTGTGACTTGTGATATTTCTTTATCCTAACATGACTCCAGCTGTCTGTCATTATCTATTTAACCAATCAAACCAATACGATACCACCGACAAACAATAGCACGTGCAATTGCATTACAATAACACCTCTTGGCAATATACCCCGACATCAACAATAGGGCGGAGCTTCAAAGTATTGGCGTCATGTTTGTTTTGAATGCGTGTTCTTTGGTTGACTTCGTGTTCTTTGGTTGACTTCGTGTTCTTTGTTTGAATGCGTGTTCTTTGGTTGACTTCGTGTTCTTTGGTTGACTTCGTGTTCTTTTGTTGATGTTGACTTCGTATTCTTTGGTTGACTTCGTACTGTGAATGATAGTTTTAGGTCGGAATCTACAGTTTTCTTTGAAATTCAGACTATTTTCAGACATGTACACTTATTACGTTAAATAACTTGAATTCCATTTTTCAAAAATAACAAACATGCCCTGTTCCTGAAAGACCATATAATTTCCTCTCAAAATATAGCAAATACATGCTAGGAAGCGACAAAATCAGTTTCTCTGCCTACAAATACAATTCATTTAGCCCACCCACTCAGCACTCAAAAAAAGAAAAACATGACATATATAGACACACGGCAGCATATACCTGTCCCTTATTTGAGATATAACACATCCATAATTAAATGACAAACACTCCAAATTGTCATAAAAATGCTATTTCTACAAACCTTATCCGGCTTTTTTTCCGTAATCTTATGTCGAATGCAGAAATGTAGGAAATGATAAAATAAAGCTAGCATTTACAACATAGACACCAGTTACTAGTTTCTGTTTAAAGCCTCTATACCGGTCAAGTACAAAACGTTTATTTACACCAAAATTAACTATTATGTCATACTAAGTCAAAAACACCACATTTGTGGATTTCTTTTTTATTGTCTAGCCTGTACATGGCTTTTAATCTCTTCGATTTCTGTTTTATAAGAAATTCCCCATGGACATTCATTCGAAACTAAGGAGTCTCCCCTTACTGTTCGACTTGTGTATCACCTTGTTACAAAACTGCACGACGTTGCGTTGCAAACATTCGCCTCTCACCGCTGCGGGTTCAAATCCCACTGGGAGTTCGACTAGTTAGTAAGAAAGTGTCGGTTCTTACGGATGGCTGGAGTTGTACAGTACCGGTTCTACCCAGGAAAAAGTGGGTGGCCTGCCTCCACCACAAAAAATCGACCGTCATATATAACCTTAACATGTGTTGAAAATGAGGTAAAACACCATACAAACAAAACTGCACCAACACTAAACATTACTGACATATACAAGCAGATAAAACATGTAAGTTCGGACATATGGCTTTAATTTTGTCAAGGGAATTCTGGCATTTTCATTCCAAAAAAACAGATAGTTTACTTGAGTAAATCGGTGGCCCTGCTTTATCTGAAAAGTGTGTGTACAATATTTGCTTTGCCATCGACTGTCAGTATTACACACAGAAAACATCAGAATTTGCGTTACCCTTTAGAATGGTTAGGTCTACATGAATATCTTTAAATAAATATACGCTAGTACGACAAAATTGTCTTTTCACAAGATTACAACTCTGTCGCTGTATGTGATGACATAGATATATGCCTCATTTCCATCTAGACCAGTTATTACTGAAGAATGAAGTGCCTCCATGGTCGAGGGGTTAACGAAGTTTCGTTGTAAACCTTATCACCTCCCACCGCTGCAGATTCGAATCCCACTGGGAGCTCAAATTGTAATTGAAAAAGTGTCGATTCTTACGGATGGCAGGAGGTATTAAGTACTCAATTTACATAGCAAAATGAGCATGGGTGATCTGCCCCAACCACAAACAAATCGACCGTCATGCATAGCCTAAAATGTGCAGACAACAATGAATGTAGATGTTAATATAACAACAAGAAACATAATTGAGTTGACAACAGAGGTACCGCATTGGAACGGTCAGTGACAACAAGACCACTGAGAGTATAGTAGGCTCTACGAAGTTTATTTGTAAATTTATTCTTAAATTGGAGATAAGTATTACATCTCTCGTTTTTGTTATTTTCCACAAATTATACTAAGATATGTATTAAATGCACATAGTTTTATCAATAAAATGTAAATTTAACAGACGGTGAAAAAAATCGTGTCTCACCCGGGTATCGATCCCCCTCTAGGAATTCAAATAGTTACATCATTCAAATTTAAATATAGTCCTTTTTGGAAACCTTAAATGGAGGTAATTTGATGATTTTTGATAATCAAAACCTACACAATCAGTGTTGTGTTTTTCTGTGTGTTTTATTTTCGAAAGCACCGTTTGGAGAATATTGTCTTGGACAAATTGAGGTAATGTTTGTAAATTGTATGTGTTTTTACAAAAAAATGCATGGTTTAAGAAAAACGGGGATAACTCCCTTGTGTACTAAACTTTTCAAACTAATCTTTTGTTTGGACTATTGGTGGTGGTCGATCTAATTATTCTATATACATCATTTATTATTTCATTTTGCTGTCTATATAATAAGAGAAAGAAAAAGTGGTACTTTTTATTTTTGCTCAATATATATAAGGCATATGTCCATTGTATTGGTATTCTTAAGATTCCTCCCCCAGGTTGTCGTCTGCCGCTTTATAAAGCAACGTTTCTTAGTTTTACGCCTACGTGTAATTTCTTAACATGCTGTGGCTGTAAAATGTCGCACCGTGCGACGGCACATCAGTAGTGTTATTACACATCAGTCGTGTTATTACACATCAGTAGCGTTATTACACATCAGTAGTGTTATTACACATCAGTAGCGTTATTACACATCAGTAGTGTTATAACACACCCGTCGTGTTATTACACATCAGTAGTGTTATTACACATCAGTCGTGTATACATCAGTAGTGTTAGTACACATCAGTAGTGTTTACACATCAGTCGTTTTATAACACATCAATAGTGTTATTACACATCAGTAGTGTTATTACACATCGTGTACACATCAATAGTGTTATTACACTTCAGTAGTGTTATTACACATCAGTAGCGTTATTACACATCAGTAGTGTTATTACATATCAGTAGCGTTATTACACATCAGTAATGTTATTACACATCAGTAGCGTTATTACACATCAGTATTGCTATTACTAACTGGTCCTTTGGGATCACCAAGTCCAATCATTGTGGCTTTAAAGTTGAGATCTCTTAAACCGGGGCTAGAAGGAGGTGTTGCACCTTGTATTAAATCTCATCAACAGACAATAAAAGTCTGCTACCTCCCTCTCTTGTCTGTGTTTGTTGCTTCCAAGGATCCCCTTTTCAGTATTTATTGGCATTCAAACTACTGAAACTGACGTTTGTTTAGTGTTGTGTGATGTGCCTACACGTATCAATAATTGTATTGATGACGGGGATAAAGAGAGGCGTGGATACCACGGAGAGTCGACGGTAATTAATTCCCTTGGTAGGTAACCGGGCTATCTAAATAACCCGGCGCCAATATGAGGAAATTAAATCCTTCGAATAGGAATTAGAAATAAACATTGCTCATAGGGTGGGAAGAAGCCTATTTGTACATTTGTATTGCTCCCCACATCCCCACACCCGGTATCCGTATAATGTGAACGCGGGTAAGGTCATACGCGAGTACGGGAAAGGCGCGCCACATTACATGTACGCTCAATATTTGTCATTTATTTAAATATTATATTCGTTATATAATTAGTTTTTGCTTTGTTAGATTACCTGAATATTTTCCTTCACATCCATATCTTATGTTTTTCATTTTAGTATTGTTTTAAGCAATTTCATCCGTTTTGAACTGGGCGGATTGGAAAAATCCGTGTCAACAATTGACATTTCGTCGATTTTTCCATTATACAGTAATTTTGACACGATAATAAGGACATGCACATGTAAAACATCCATTATGTTAGTCATTTTGTCTCTATTTGGTCCCTTAATAATTACTAAGGGTTTTTAATCTGGCGTTTTGTGAGAGTGGGGTCCCAGAAAGTAAATAAATCTTACGAGGCCTAGATAAGTACCAACGTTATGTAGTAAAATTGAAGGATAAGTACCAACGCATTTCAGAAATATAGCTCTTTTATGTTGTAACGGATACCGGGGGTGATCCCGCCCTCACCCCAAAATCCCGGTGGGGGAAACATTGATAGGTGCATGGCGGCGACCTTGAAAAATCACCACGACTACAAATCAGTAGTGTTATTATTTACATGTATCGTGTTCGGCGATTTCCAAATGTCTCTTTTCATACTATTTTAAAGAAAGAAATAAACAACAACAACAACATAACTATTATAAATAAATGCTCAATGACTTGCAAGCAACAAACACAACCAAGAGAGGAAAGTACCATACTCTGCTTTATTAAGTCTGTTTATGAGAGGTAATATAAGGTGCAACATCTCTCACGCCCCTAACACTGACTTGCTCGGTATTCTACTTTAAAGCTGAAAGGATTTGGTGCACTCATATTACTGATGGTTTGTACAATCAAAAGGATTTGGTGCACTCATATTACTGATGGTTCGTACAATCAAAAGGATTGGGTGCACTCATATTACTGATGGTTTGTACAATCAAAAGGATTGGGTGCACTCATATTACTGATGGTTCGTACAATCAAAAGGATTGGGTGCACTCATATTACTGATGGTTTGTACAATCAAAAGGATTGGGTGCACTCATATTACTGATGGTTCGTACAATCAAAAGGATTGGGTGCACTCATATTACTGATGGTTTGTACAATCAAAAGGATTGGGTGCACCATATTACTGATGGTTCGTACAATCAAAAGGATTAGGTGCACTCATATTACTAATGGTTCGTACAATCAAAAGGATTTGGTGCACTCATATTACTGATGGTTTGATGGTTCGTACAATCAAAAGGATTGGGTGCACTCATATTACTGATGATTCGTACAATCAAAAGGATTGGGTGCACTCATATTACTGATGGTTCGTACAATCAAAAGGATTTGGTGCACTCATATTACTGATGGTTCGTACAATCAAAAGGATTGGGTGCACTCATATTACTGATGGTTTGTACAATCAAAAGGATTGGGTGCACTCATATTACTGATGGTTCGTACAATCAAAAGGATTTGGTGCACTCATATTACTGATGGTTCGTACAATCAAAAGGATTTGGTGCACTCATATTACTGATGGTTTGATGGTTCGTACAATCAAAAGGATTGGGTGCACTCATATTACTGATGGTTCGTACAATCAAAAACATTGACCTTTTTTTTAGTAGATATGTATACTATTCGTCTACTTAGTAACAGAGCTACTGGTAAACAAAAAAAAACTTAACCAAAAATGGGTTATCTGAAATAACTGCATGTAAATACAAAATATATTTGCAGTCTCGGTTTGATTGAGACTGTTCATGAACGGTAGTGAAAAATGCTTGCTACCGGTTGAGCAGAACTCAGTATTTAAAATAACAATAGTACTACCATTTGAACCATCCCAAATATGGTATCCACACAAAAACACAAAAAAAAGCCACACGTCTCCGTGTCATGTGCGCACGTAGGCTGGTGTACTGATTTCAAACATCCGACGCAGTTACCCACGTGGTTATCTTATTAACATGAGTTCACGCCGAGTAGTGTGCGAAAATAAAACAATCAGTGTCACGTGGTCCGATTAGGCGCGAACGTTGCTGCATAAATACTGTAGCGGGTTCTTTATTCTCGAAGTAACACGAGCGGATACCACGAAGAAACGCAATAATCAAAAGAAAGGTAATTTCTTAAATTATTATTTTTTTTAAATGTATTTCATATTTGTCATTGCACATATTTATTTTCATAATTTATTTGTCTAGCTTATTTATTTTCGCAATTTATTCTTCAATCTTTTAAAACAACTTATTTTACTTTCATTTAATATAAGTATACAAAAACAATTAGAAATACTATTTTTAACAACAATAAAATGGTTTCTGGATATGACTCCTAAGGAACGTGAGTGTAAAACGTCTAATCTTGCTTTGCACCGGCAGGTCCTGTCATCACGGTTAAGTGAGATAATATGGTCACACATATTCGCGTATGCTTTGCTAACGGTTCGAAGTATAGATTGCCTTCAATGATAGATTTTAATGCATGTCGTGGTCAGATCGCCCAATCTATTAAGGAGTTAAGTATCAAATTGTGTCGTAGAGAACATTCTGACCCAAACTCCTTTTCTACTTGGAAAAGGTTAATTCTTAAAATCACAGATAACCGTAGTAACTTTTATATGTAGCTAACCCTTCATTACTGCCTACGAAACATAGATTTTCGCTCGTCATTTAAAATCGGAAATACAACAATTGCCTAACAAATGTGTTTTAGGCCTGTTGATAAAACAGCTGATAATGTGATTATTTTTTGACGATGATATTGTTTCCACGCATATCACTCGGTGCATCACCTTCAAGGTTGGCGTAGACGAAAAGACAAAGCAATTTCCAACTACGTACTGGATACCTAAATTACATAAACAGCCTTATAAATCCCGCTTTATTTCTAATTCAGTTGCCAGATAAAGTTAAACAAATGTGTGCTAAAGCTTATGACAACCCTTGGATTAGTTTATTTTGGTCAATTAAACATTCAAGAACGTTCTTGATAACATTTGCACTAAACTCAAGTTTCATCTATAAGTACTTGTTACATTTTACACACTATATACAACCTTACCACCCAACCCTATCAGAGAAACACTTATTTCTCTCATTCAAAAACCTTTCTTTAGATAAAACACTACATGTTTGGCCTGTAACAGTAGTAAAGCGGTTGTTTACCTACAGCAGTTTTGACAGTTATACTATGTGGATTTGCCAAGAAATCTGTGAAGCACTTAATTTCCTATTATATAATATTTTCGTGAAGCCTTTAATGACACCTTCCGGACATATTGAACATTGACAACCCTTTCTTTTCTTCTATGGTTAAAACTATAAATTTATCATAAAGAACTTCAATTAAAAAGTTAATATGTTGATGCTGTCGCTTCTTCTTTAATTTTGATATTGTTAATTATCCCCACTTAGATGAGGATGTTCCCCGAGTAAATTCTTATGGAGTCTATATTCCTCAACTTATTCGTTTACCTAGAGCTTATAGCTGAGTTGAGGGCTTTAATATTCGTAATCTTTGTATAACTAAAAAGCTACTCCATTAGTGCTACGGTATCATACACATCGACAAAACTATGGTGACGTGATTTACAAACTTCGTAAAATCCTTGGTCATTATCACTTTCATAAACTATTTATTAAACTTGTTAAAACGTTTATCAAAAGAGGTTATATCCCTATCATTTTGCAACGCATTGCATATTTAGTTGTTGACCCTTTTACGGTTCACCACTATGCTTTTCTCTTTGATTTTGCGATGAACGGACAGATTGTGGACCCTATGATGACGTCTGCCTGTATGATATTTGTCTGAAATAGTTTCTTGTCATTGAGTACTTGCAGTGTGTCTTTTTAGGGTTTTGTTTTTGTATTCATATATACATGAGAATCTATGTATTATGAATATATTGCCTATTAATGCTGACTTGTTGTTAGAGAATACAACCTGGCGGGGATTTCTTCGTTTACACTGTTCCGATTTGTTGGGATGAAATAGGGTAAAAGTGAAGTTTGGTAAGTTTGGTCCACCCTAGAACCTTGTTTAAAACCCCGGCGGTATGTTTGCCACTGACCGTTCTAAGGCGGTAGCCCTATAGTAGACCCTTGTGTGATTGTGATGTCACATGCCTTGCTTATTATTAACATTGTACTTGTTGTTTGTTTTAATGCGTAGTTTTGGTTGAATGTTTTCTGTGAAATCGACATAATTATTCTGTCAGACTTCTATACCTACTTTTATATTTTACTCTTATACACACTATCTTATACTTCAATATTCAATGCTTCAAATGGTTCAAATCATAATTATAGTGTGTTTTCTTTTATGTTTTATAGTTAATACAGATCATTTACAGCCAAAAAGCTACGATGAAGTCTGCGCTTGCTTTTATCGTTGCCATGGTTATGGTCTTAGAAGTGAGAACATTTGATCCACAAGGTAAATAAACCAAATGTATATTAATTCCGTTTGAATATGTGTCCGGATTATATATAATAACAGTTAATGAAAACACATCACATAATACATCCTTATAAAAGTTAGAATTTGAGGCATTTTGAACAAAATATGATATTACCCATATAACAAGTCGATTTTTAAAAATATCTGGATTGAGTGGATTCCGCTTTGGTGTTATGAAATTAATAATTTTACGTCCGACTCTATTAAAAGCTATGGCGAATTCAGCTTTTCGACCGGAACAACGCTGTGGTAACAACATGTTCTGATTGGTATAGTATTTTATCATATCTGGTAGCCTGTGGTGTCTATATGTGTTTTAATGAACTTAACCTGTGCCTCCGCGCCGGTATATACATTTTTGGTAGCATGTGGTCTTGCCAGTATATACATTTCTGGTAGCCGGTGGTGTTACATGTATCTATATGTAGTATCTATTCTTGACAAGTAAAAAATAAATTATTTTACGTAAGCTTTTTTATGCAAGGCAGTATGCGACCGACATAAATCTATTTAACGAGTGAGAAATAAATTATTTTACATAAAGTTATTTTACTCAAGGTTGTATGCTGTGCTGACTGTGCTATGTGACCGACATTCTTGACGAGTGACAAATTTACATTATTTTACGTAATGTTATTTCGCGTAAGGTTGTATAAAGTTGAAAGCGACCGAGTTTCTAGACAAGTTACAATCAAGTCATTTTACGCAACTCAAGCTTTTTTAACGTCCGATTGTTTGCGACCGAAATTCTTGACAAGTGACGAATGAATTATTTTTACGCATGCGTGCGGTTGTATGCAACTGACATTCTTGACAAAGTGACAAATGAATTACTTAACGTAAGGTTACTTTATGTGAGGCTGTTCTTGACAAGTGAAAAACAATAGATTTAATTACAATTAGTTATTACAAATAAATGCTGTACCTTTGAAGTGGGTGGGGTATGATTCTAATGTGATACACTACTTGATTACAGCAACAGTACTTATAATTACCTCAAACATGCTGTCTAGATACTGTCCAAGTCCCACGTATAGATTCGGTGTGGTGTGGAGACATCTGTTTCTCTCACAGTTTGTTGGATGTGGTTCCAAGCTCAGCTGGTCATATCTCGGACACAAACTATTATTACAAGGCAGCTCACATGAAGGTTCCGAAGCAAACCCGAGACACTCTTTACATAAATATAGTTTGCCATGTGTGCGGAAACGTTCAAATGAGCGTGTGTTGTTCCGAGTTGAATGGATTGTCTCCCATATTGAGAGTAACCAGACTTCGTATGCATAACTCCATCCAAGGTGTTGTTGTTGTACAGCATACAGTCCGAATGTCTTACACCATAGTCAATTTTACACTGTAAAATCATTAAAAACTTGTTAAAATCCACACTTGGTGCCATTTTACATCCTCAAACTCACTCGTTTCCATTTTGAAGGCTGTTTTATCAGAAAACACAAATCTGCATCAATCAGCTGCTATTTGAGCAAGCGTCTTCTGAACAGGATGAGGTTTGGTTTACGTCTCACAACACAGTTAATTTCACATAGCTCTGCATATGTAGCAGGACCCCTCTGGACCACTGTAGAACTTAATGAATTTTCTTAAAAATATTTTCTTTGTGAAACTTGATGTCTGTTGCACGAAATATCCAACAAAAAACACGGGGTTGACCAATTTGCTTTTTTTTAATATCAATAGTTTGAAGAGACCCTCATGAATTCGTCCATTTCACTGACAATTTATCACTACCCAGTATAAGATACACAGATCTAGGCTCAGAAACATTCAGGCATATCCTAACGTGTATGAAATCATGAACTTGTCCCATTCTTGTCACCTGCAACAAAAAAAGAGAAAATATTTGCACATTTTAAGAAATAAGCAAGAACCGAATAACACAGATCTTTTTTTTAAACTCCAGAAAGTTCCTACCGTGACCCTACCGTGACTGGCAAGGGAAATAACTGTTTAGTGAGACCTATATGTATTTGAGTGAACTTACCTGTGCCGCAAGTCCAGTATAGGCATTTCTGTGGTGTTACATGTATCTATATGTATTTTAGTGAACTTTACCTGTGCCTCTGAGCCAGTATATACATTTCTGGTAGAATGTGTTGATGTATGTATCTTTATGTATTTTAGTGACCTTTACCTGTGCTGCTGGACCAGTGTATACCTTTGCAGTAACATGTGGTGCTGTTGGTGGAACGATATACATAGGTGGACACTGTGGTTTCCAACATTTCTCAAAAGAAACTGAGCAATTTGAGTTTAGCAATGCATCGTGTGCTGGTGTTCCGGATTTCGTAAGTGGATTTGTTTTACATCAAACACACATACGTTAGTTTCTATTGTTTTTACCTCCTTTTCCAGTATGACCTTTTTCTTTAGAATCGAGTTTAATATATGTGACAGTGTTGGGCACGCTCGAATCCGCTGAACCATGCATTTATCCTATTGGGTAGATTCGTGCATTGCCTGGTTCGTTACCTCTTTATGTTGTACATAACAAATTCATCTGACGTTGTTTTAACAAAAGTCGTTTCTTGCATTAACCAGTTCTCGTCTTATGTTAATGCATTAATTGCATATAGAGCAACACTGTTCATAAATTCCATTATTATCTGTTATAGAGCAACAATGTTCATAAATTCCATTATTATCTGTATATAAGTTTTCCAGAAACGTGTGTATGTATTTTAAAACACACATCAATACTATGTTTAAGAAGAATTATAGGTTATGAGATTTGTATTGGGATATATGCACGAGTTCTTCCGCGTAACACTATTTCGCGACTTTAGGAGCGCAATATCTATGCGCGGAAAAAAGAGTGCATATATCCCAATACAAATATAAGGTATAGGATAGAGCATGAGTTTTGCACGTGTACGGGGAGATAATGCACGAGACTCATGCTCTATTGTATTGATACCACAATAACTAGCATATTCTGTGTATATCCTCGGGTATCACACGATGCATAGTGTGTATTTAGGCTATTGTGGTATAAAACTTTACACAGCATATGTTAGTTATTGTGGTACAAATACAATAGAGCATGAGTCTTGCACGTGTACGGACGATAATGCACTCGCTAACGCTCGTGCATTATCTCCCCGTACATGTGCAAATCTCATGCTCTATTCTATACTGATACCACAATAGCCTAAATACACACTATGCATCGTGTAATACCCGAGGATATACACAGCATGTAATAGTTATTGTGTATTATCTCCCCGTACACGTGCAAAAAAATACTCTATTCTATACTTATTACATACACAATTTTAATATAGAAACGAATAATTAGAACAAAACAATAGGTTTTAACATTAAATTTCATCAAAAATATTTGCTTGAAACAAACATAATGTCGTTACATCGTGGGAATTTTCACAATGAAATTAACATTGTTTTCATCACGTGACATACTTTCTTTGACATGAACAGAAAATTGCACCAATCATGAACAAGTATACATTACACACCCAATATGACCTAATTATACGTCATTGAGCGAATATTTACGTTTCCTGTTGCACTGGAAGTAAATGCGTATGCAATAAGTATAGGTTATTAGATTTGTATTGGGAATGCACGCAACTTTAGGAGAGCAGTATTATTAATGCGGAAGAACGAGTGCATATATCCCAAAAATGTTATCAATAACCTTTTTATTGCAAACGCAGTTTTAAATTAGAACAATAAAATACGTTGCAACATTTAATTTTCACCAAAAAAAAGTTATTTGAAACAAACATATTGTCATTATACCGTGGGAGTTTTCAAAATGAAATCAATATTCATCACGTGACATACTTTCTTTGACATGAACATAAACTTGTACCAATCTCACGAACGAGTATACATTACACACCCAATATGACTTTACTACACGTCAATATGGGGCGAATATTGACGTTTCCTGTTACAACTGAAAACAAACGGAGATTGTAAATGCAATGAGTGTTTATATGCAATAATGTCGGATATTCGAGCCAAATCTAAGGTAGAATGCCGCTTAAATCGATGCTGTGGGACGTTAGAGGTGTTTCAGCTTATATTACCTCTCCTGAACAGATTCAATAAAACAGAGCCTGCTACTTTTCTCTCTTATCTGGTTTGTTGATTCTAAGTGATCCAAGTGATTCTCTTTTCTTTATTTATTGACATTCGCACTAGCGTTCGTTCATGGCCGGGTTGCGGCTGTAAAAGGTCGCCCCGACTAAGAATCTGCATTATGACTTACTGGTTGTTTTGGCTATTCGATCCGATCCCAATCGAATATCCCAATCTAACTTTATTTACTTCATAAGGCGATGCTAGAGGGTATCGTGAGAGGTTTGCACCGTATGATACCTCTCCTCAAGAGACTCCATAAAACCAAGTCTGCGACTTTACTCTCTGGTTTGTGTGGCTGCTTTCAATGGATCTCATTTTCAGTATTTATTTACATGTATCTGTGTATTCAATTCTTCCAGGGTGATACATTTGATGTGTTTATTCTGGAGAACGCAAACATTGAAGTTAAGTCCGATAAGATTTTTCGCAGCACGTGCAGAAAAAATCTCACAACCAATATCTATACCGTATCTGCGGGAAATGTTTCGTAAGTATCGGTTATTTCAATATTTATTTGTTGTTGTGTTGCTATTCGTTGTGAGGTCAGGGTTTCAAATCAATGCAGTTGTATGATACACCATCGAAAAGAAATAAAGGTGCTTACCTTACAATGAAATATTGGTTGCGTATTGTTTCAAGGATCCGTGTGCGAGAGTTTAAAGACATTTTATGCAGTTCAGTCAATGATTTACTGTAAGCAAATGCAGACACATTAAGTAATAATGCATATATTCAATATCATGGAATATTATTCATCACGGGGCACAACCAGTAAACCAGTTATATATAACAAATATGTACCTTTCGCTTAAGGTTAATCTATAATGTTTCTCCATAGTGTTAATGCTAACAATCTTTAGAAAAGTCAAACCTCGTTAGAATTCTCGGAAACTTACTGTTTCACGAGACCAAATATATCTGCCAATGGCATTCAAACAGCGAAGTGGGGGTTGAATATTTTCTTAGAAATATTTCTCCATTTATATACTAACACTGGGACAAATGTAAATTTGTTTTCTAACCCAATTGCCGCGGGATACCTTTTCTATTTTCAATGTTTTGAAATGTAATAAAACGCATGATGAACTACATTTCAAAATAGCGATAACATTTCCAAAATACAGTTACAGCCAAAAAATAACAGAACAAACGTGTTTAAAGAAAAGAAAATGATCTCATTAACAGAAAACTACTACGTTCGACAGCACCAGGGGAGCACACAGGGTTGAGTTTTAGTAATTTAACCCTAATGTTTTCGTTTAGCTCTTGTGTTGTGTTTATATATACGTGATTGTATATAAATGTTCATTGTAAATGGCTTTACTATATGACCAGTTGGATACTGCTGTTGTTTTTATTAATGTATACTCTACATGGTTGACAAATGGTGACATCATGGTGGGAAAAAAAGACTTTTTTAACACTATTTGATGCACTTTAACAAAAGTAAAACAAATGTGTTTTTATAATTGCTCAGATCTGTTTGAATTTTAAACAATCGCATTTACAAAACATGGAGAAAAGGGACTTTAAACTAGGCCTACAATTTGTTGGAATTAAAAAACATTCGGTGTTGCCTCTTTGTCCTCACATGTTATATTCGTTATAGCAAAACCAATATTCTGTTAATAAAGCTTGTTTTGATCCAGATATTAGTGAGTTATTTGATTGTTGCCCTTCAATATATAGATAGTCGCACATGATGGCCGAATCGAGATGAATGTGAGTGATATGTATTTTTTTAAATACATGCCCACAAGTTCTGATCACAGAATTTGATGAAAACGCTTACAGTATGTTCAGTGTAGTCCGAATTATCAATACATATTTGAATTATATATATGCGTCTTTAAAGAAACAATAAGAATTTTGTTTGCGATGCATTTGTAGGACTATACATCAAGGGGTCAGTGCAAAACTATTGTATCTCCTTCTTAATTCATATGTAGTTACAATAGTTTTGCACTGACCCCTCGATGTATGCCCCTCTGAGTGTGGATGCATTCTGAAACACCTCTGAGTGCTGATTCATTTCGATACACCTCTGAGTGCGGATGTATTCTGATACACCTCTGAGTGCGGATGTATTCTGATACACCTCTGAGTGCGGATGTATTCTGATACACCTCTGAGTGCGGATGTATTCTGATACACCTCTGAGTGCGGATGTATTTTGATACACCTCTGAGTGCGGATGTATTCTGATACACCTCTGAGTGCGGATGTATTCTGATACACCTCTGAGTGCGGATGTATTCTGATACACCTCTGAGTGCGGATGTATTCTGATACACCTCTGAGTGCGGATGTATTTTGATACACCTCTGAGTGCGGATGTATTCTGATACACCTCTGAGTGCGGATGTATTCTGATACACCTCTGAGTGCGGATTCTTTTCGATACACCTCTGCTGAACAGCCGATGTAAAGCCCTGTTTTGGTTTACAGCACAAATATAATAATATATATGTGTGTATGTGAGTGCGTGCACGTGTATGCGTGTGCGTGTGTTGTCCAATCCCCTGTCTGTCAAAATAAGTTATCTGCTAAGCAATCTTTGTTTTAAATTAATAAAGTGAATGATAATCAGTTTAAGCAACATAGTCATCGTTTGTATTTACACTTTATTTACACTGTATTAATGGTTGCATTTCCAGACCTGACACTCAATATGTGTCCAAAAATAAGAGTCTCTCACCGAAATTTACAATGGCAATCGTGAACGGCACGACAGAAGCGGCAATTGTGTCTGGTACAGTAGGTGACGCCGTAAGAATCAAAATAGAATTAAACTCCACACAGAAAGGTATGTATAGCCTATAGCCTATAGCCTATTTTGAACTGTGTTTAATGGGCTGATTTTCACCGGTCTGACACCGTACATTGTACATGTAGTTGCTCTTCGACAAATATGCTCGAAAAGGTTGCGCAGAAACAACTGTATGAAATGCCCTTCAACAAAATGTATATTTGATATTTTTATTAATCTTACAGAATAAAACTATTTTCTGAGATAAATTGTATTAGCTTCATTATAAGAATCTTTCATGGGTATCCGGTGAAGATAGGGAATTCCAAACCCGATGTTTACGTGTTTTTATCGGAACCGAGGCTCTGCCGAGGTTCCGATTTAAACACATATACCGAGGTTGGAATTCCCTATCTGAACCGAATTCCCTTGATAGATTCTTTTTCTTGCATATCAGAGACATGTTGTGCGTTGACGCCGCCAGCTACTAACGTTTTGCATGTTCTCCGGCATACCGGATGTTGGCGCGCGTGAATTTTATCTCGACCCTAGGGTGAGATGGAAATATCTAGCCCCGGTAAAACGACGGATATCCTTGTCCGGTATGCAAGAATGTTACCGGGCTAGATATTTTCATGTTTTGTCTTGCATACCCGACAAGGATATCCGTCGTTTTACCGGGGCTAGATATTTCCATCTCACCCTAGGGTGAGATACCGGATGTTGGTGCGTATGTTTGCGCGTGTGAATTTTATCTCGACCCTAGGGTGAGATGGAAATATCTAGCCCCGGTAAAACGACGGATATCCTTGTCCGTTATGCAAAAATGGTTTTTCTTGCATACCCGACAAGGATATCCGTCGTTTTACCGGGGCTAGATATTTCCATCTTATTCTTGCATACCCGACAAGGATATCCGTCGTTTTACCGGGGCTAGATATATCCATCTCACCCTAGGGTCGAGATAAATTCACGCGCGCCAACATCCGGTATGCAGTAAAACATGCAAAACGTTAGTAGTTGGCAGCGTCAACGCACAAAATGTCTCTGGTATGCAAGAAAAATAATCTATCAGGGGTATTCGGTTCAGATACGGAATTCCAACCCTCGGTATAAGTGTTCTAATCGGAACCTCGGCAGAGCCTCGGTTCCGATAAAAACACTTATACCTCGGGTTGGCATTCCCTATCTTCACCGGATACCCATGAGAGATTCTTATAATCTGATTTACAGTGGGTTAGGGGATATAGAATCACTTGGGTTAAACGTATGAATTATTTATTTTCTGATTTAGATTTGCCCTGTTAGTTGTACGATAGAATAAAGTCTGAATTATTGTCATAGCTGTGAATTGTTTTAATTTATCTTCGTTTCATAACATTATGTAATTATGGAAACGGATTGATATAAGCTAAAAGCTTTTTTCCGAATCCACGTTTTCAAATTGTGTTAAATTTATTATAATATTGTGTAACCATAATAATTGTATACATTTGAGAATAAAAATATTGTTTAAACTAATTGTTTTAATATATTGTATCTACCAATATTTATTTTGTATTGCATTGTATCCCCAGATGTGCCGATTACATTTTTACTTTTCCAAACATTTCGTATAAAGCAACTATTTATATCTCAGTTTATTGTGACAGTATGAATTTTTCGTTTTAAAAACACACTTAATTCGGATAGTAAAGAATCATTTTTTCTTAGAGGTGTTGAACTTAGTGATATATTTTTTGCATGGACACATACACTAACTCATTTTCCCGCTGCATAAATGATATATCTTCAAGCCTGGATATTTTTTAAAAAAAATTAAACTACATGAGGTGAGAAAATTGAATTGCAACCGATAATTCTATACATAGAGAATATTATGTCAGTGCCTTTTACTATCAAGTTTATTATGCGAGGCTTAGAAAACGAAGAATGGCGAAACATTCTTGTTTTCGTGCCGAGCCTAATAAACATGATAGTAAAAGGCACTGACATAATATTCTATTTATCATGTAGATTATCCACATTTTTTGTATGAATTACTATTATTACCTATTTCTCAGAATGTTACGCTTATCGAGGACGCCGCCATGATGTTGTTTTTTTGTTTGTTTTATGACGTCAGGCAACGTTATGTGCAAGACGTCAGATAACGTTACGTACAATAAACGCTGAGGGATTCCGCATTGATTTGCTCTATTGGTCATTGCCTAATAAAGCAAAATTTAATAGGTCACCCCTTTGTTAGGCAGAAAAGTGCATATCTGCATGATAAACCCAAATACACTATACACCCATATACACTGTATTCGTGAATAAAGCAGTCGATTAATTCGTATGCTGTAAGCATCATGGACACATTGACAAGCTGAAAAGTCTTTGGATGTGTTTCTTCGTTTCTGATTTCAGATACGTTCGGATATAGGGTGAAAGAACTCTACTCTACAAATACGAATCTGATCGATGATGGGTTAAGTACAACATTTATGTTTACTTCTTGACTGGATCTTTCAAAAGCAAGATTCATATTCTTCTCTTTTACGATGGAATATATTTGATTAAACATTTCGTTTTTAAGAAGTGATGCCAGTTGGATGAGCGAGTATTTGTTAAGATACGCAATATTTTGTTTTGTATCTGTATCGTTGATTTTGACAATCGTACCTTTGCTTTTGACAACATTTTTTTTACATTTTGTTAATGCATTTGTATCTTTGTGTTTGACAACCGCTTCATCGATACCTATTTACATTTAATGTATATATCTGTATCGTTGCTTTTTACAATCGTATCGTGTGTTTTTTTTCAACCGAGTCACCAGTACTAGTTAACTTTGAACCGACAAACATGTATTGTTGTTTATGACCTTGTTGACAATGTTGTTGTTTTCAGGTGCATTAAGTCTAATTATCCCGGCATTATAACCCAGCAACCTCATCTGCCAGACGGCGAGGGTATTATGTACGTTTTCTTCAATTTGTTCAGACCTGTGTCTTCGGAATCAACTGAACCATCGACATTGACACTGAGCGTCGAGTTAGACGTTTGCGATTCGATGTGTGATCAGGTAAGACAACTTCCATAGACATAACCATGTTCGTGTTGTTTCTTTGCGCTTAATAGACGGGCACTATTCTTAAACACGTTTTATTTAAAAACCCTACAAAATACTTGAAAAAAAGTGGGGAACAAATACAAATACCATAACAATCAACGGAAATGACCTATTGAAAATGCATCAACATCGTTATTACTATCTGAATTCATGCTCCCTCTTAAACGTACGCATTGCACCAATATATCATACTCATAACCTCAATAACTCGTACTCATGACACCCATATCTCGTAATCATTACACCGATATCTCGTACTCATTACACCAATATCTCGTACTCATTACACCAATATCTCGTACGCATCACACCAATATCTCATACTCATCACACCAATATCTCGTACTCATGACACCAATAGTTCGTACTCATTACACCGACATCTCGTACTCATTACACCAATATCTCGTACTCATCACACCATATATCGTACTCATGACACCAATAACTCGTACTCATTACACCAATATCTTGTACTCATCACGCCAATATCTCGTAATCATGACAGCAATAGCTCGTACTCATTACACCAATATCTCGTACTCATCACGCCAATATCTCGTAATCCTGACACCAGTATCTCGTACTCATTATACCAATATCTCGTACTCATCACTGAAATATCTCATACTCATCACACCAATATCTCGTATTTGTGACACCAATATAACACTAATATCTCGTACTCATTACCACAATAGCTCGCGCTTATCACACCAATATCTCGTACTCATCACACCAATATTTCGTACTCATTGCACCAATATCTCCTACTTATCACACCAATATCTCGTACACATAACACCAATATCTCGTACTCATTACACCCATATAAAGTACTTATCACACCAATATATCGTACTCATCACACCAATAACTCGTACTCATTGTACCAATATCCCGGATTTATCAAACCAATATCTCTTACACATAACATAAATATCTCGTACTCATCCCACCAATATTTCGTACTCATTAAACCAATATTTCAAACTTATTACACCAATATTTGGTACTCATTACACCAATACAATATCTCGTACTCATGACACCAAAAGATGGTACTTATCACACCAATATCTTGTATTCATTACACCAATAGCTCGTACTTATCACACTAATATCTCGTACTTATCACACCAATATCTCGTACTCATCAATATCTCGTACTCATCACACCAATATCACGAACTCATTACACCAATAGCTCGTCGAGATATCGTAATCATCATATTATTATCTCGTACTCATGTACTCATCCCACCAATATCTCGTACCATTACACCGGTATCTCATACTTATTACTTTAATATCTCGTACTTATTACACCAATGTATTGTCCTGCCCTCATCACATCAAGATCTGGTACACATCGCACCAATATCTCGCCCTCATCGCACCAATATCTCGTACTCATCACATCAATATCTCGTTCTCATCGCACCAGTGTCTCATACTCATCACATCAAAATATCGTACTCATCACACCGGTGTCTCCTACTCATCACATTAATATCTCGTACTCATCGCACCACTATCTTGTAGTCATCACTCCAGTGTCTCGTAATCATCACACCGACATCTCGTACTCGTCACACCAATATCTCGTACTCGTCGCACCGACATGTCGTATCTCGTACTTATCACACCAATATCTCGTACTCTTCACACCAGCATCTACATCTCGAACTTATCACAACAATATCTCGTACTCTTTACACCAGCATCTCATAATCATCACACCAATATCTCGTACCCATCACACCAATATCTCGTACCCATCATTCCAGTGTCTCGTACTCTTCACACCGACATCTCGTACTCATCACAACAATATCTCGTACTCATCACACCAGCATTTCGTACTCGTCACACCGACGTCTCGTACTCATCACACCAAAATCTCGTACTCATCACACCAAT
Source organism: Cyrtodaria siliqua (assembly GCA_037043455.1). Classification (NCBI taxonomy): domain Eukaryota; kingdom Metazoa; phylum Mollusca; class Bivalvia; order Adapedonta; family Hiatellidae; genus Cyrtodaria; species Cyrtodaria siliqua. The sequence goes on along the minus strand of JAWPHD010009384.1, from coordinate 25,120 downwards.
ATCTCGTACTCATCAAAACAATATCTCGTTCTCATCACACCATTATCTCGTACTCTTCACACCGATATCTCGTACTCATCACTCCAGTGTCTCGTACTAATCACACCAATATCTCGTACTCATCACACCGACATCTCTTACTCATCGCACCAATATCTCACTCTCATCGCACCAATATCTCGTACTCATCGCACCAGTGTCTCATACTCATCACATCAATATCTCGTACTCATCACACCGGTGTCTCCTACTCATCACACCAATATCTCGTTCTCATCGCACCAGTGTCTCATACTCATCACATCAATATATTGTACTCATCACACCGGTGTCTCCTACTCATCACACTAATATCTCGTACTCATCGCACCACTATCTCGGAGTCATCACTCCAGTGTCTCATACTCATCACACCGACATCTCGTACTCGTCGCACCAATATCTCGTACTCATCGCACCGACATCTCGTGCTCATCACAACAATATCTCGTACTCTTTACACCAGCATCTCATAATCATCACACCAATGTCTCGTACCCATCACACCATTATCTCGTACCCATCACTCCAGTGTCTCGTACTCTTCACACCGACATCTCGTACTCATCACAACAATATCTCGTACTCATCACACCAGCATCTCTTACTCGTCACACCGACTTCTCGTACTCATCACACCAATATCTCGTATTCATCACAACAATATCTCGTACTCGTCACACCGATATCTCGTACTCATCAGTCCAGTGTCTCGTACTAATCACACCAATATCTCGTACTCATCACACCGACATCTCTTACTCATTACACCAATATCTCGTTCTCATCACACCAATATCTCGCATTCGTCACACCGACAGCTCGTACTCATCACACCAATATCTCGTACTCATCACACCAGTATGTCTTACTCATTACACCGACATCTCATACTCATCACACCGATATCTTGTAGTCATAACAACAATATTTCGACACAGTATGCATGTCCGTACAATGCTAGAAGACGACGTAGACTTGACGATGGCCTGGACCGTACCTCGGGTAACGCTACCTACATGACGGTTACAATGTCTACGTCGATACTAGTTTTCCCATCATTTCGTATTCATCACACCAATACCTCGTACTCATCACACCGATATCTCGTACTCATCACACCAATATCTCGTACTCATCACACCGACATCTCGTACTCATCACACCAGTATCTCGTACACATCACACCAATGTCTCGTTCTCATCACACCATTGACTCGTTCTCATCACATTAATATATCGTATTCATGACATCTATATCTCGTACTCATCACACCAATATCTCGTACTGATCACACCAATATATCGTACTCATTACATCAATATCTCAACACAGTATAACTGTCCTGCTGGAAGAAGACGTAGACGTGACGATGGCCTGGACCCTACCTCTGGTGACGCTCCCTACAAGTCGGTTACAATGTCTACGTCGATATTAGTCTTCCCAAAAGGTATTGTTTTGGTTTTAAATGTGTTTTATTAAGCGCTTTTTTTGGGGCATGCATATAGTGCCGAGTATGAATGTATGTATTTGATGTTTATTAAAATGATAAACAACTAGAAAAAAATCTATTTATATTATATTATTTCATTTTTTTGTTATATATATATATATACTATTTTTTTTTATATATATTTTTTTTTTTAGGAAATAAATAAATGCAAATATTGGACTGTTCAACTTTCACGAGGTTAATGGAATTTCAATTAGTTAGAACGAATATGTCAATGTTAATTACAAATGTGTTGCCATTAGTTACATAGTGCAACCGGTTAATACAGAATAGGCAAAAATATGAGTCTGTTTTGTATTGTCTTACAACAGATTTGTTCCGGGAGTGAAACGCAATGTGTAAATAGTAAGTGGACGTCATTTAACGACATGCCCACAATTGTCACATAAAATACATGTTGCAGTTAAATATGAATCGTCTTAAATATGCATCTAGATGTATAAATTACGTTTATTTAATAAAAAATATCTCAGTTGCCCTATTTAAGAAGACAGATTTTGTAATGTGTATCTTATATTCGCTACAGATTACGAGTCTACAAAAAAGACAGAAGTTGACTATGAAAATGACGTATCTTTTGCTCGTTCACCGATGCTTGGTCTGATGCTGGGACTGTGTATTGCTCTTGTCGTCTGCATTTGTGTGAGTACGTGGCTGTTCTGTAAGCTGAGGAAGTCAGGCGGGAGGCTGAATGCAAATGAGGCACACTCCAACAATGGATTCAAAGCGTAGTAATACTATATGTACATTCCGCCTGTTTACGATGATATCATTTTTTTATCGTCTGGCATAAACATCATCTACAAGATTGCCGTCTCCAACAGTGGATAATAATTAATTATAAGACAAGATGTAATATTCCAGTTTGTACTCAACATTGCAAGAGAGATCAGAATGTATGTAACAGAAAGCATATTCGAAATTACTTTTTCCTTAAGTGAATACACAACCTAATTAAATTAAAATCAAAACTGCACGAGAGGTGGATACGCAGCACCATCACTCAACATTGCGAGAAAGGGCTGAATAATTACTGTACCTATCGTCTGACAGTGACTTAATCATCTCGTTTCCGATTCCTTTCTACAACAATGCATACAAAACCTAGTTATATTACATGTACATTCTGTCAATTAAAACTCAAACCTACTTACCGTCATAAGCAACCATCTACAAGTTTGCGTTCTCCAGCAGTGGATACGAAATGGTATAAGACAGTTGTAAATATTCAAGTTTATACTCTCAACATTGCAAGAGAGGTCGGAGTAAATGTACTTATCGTCTGGCATAAACAGCATCTTCGAGATTGCTTTCTCCAACAATGGTACTAATTAATCATAAGCCATGTACGTGTCGTCGGGCATAAACAAGTTTCTTCAAGACTGTTTTCCCAACAGTGGATGCAAAGCCTATTTATACTGCATGTACCATCTTCCAGTTTGTTTAGACACAACTCTTTTTTTATCGTTTGGCATAAACACCATCTACAACATTGCTTTCTCCAGTAATGGATACTAATTAATTACAAGACATGAAGTTAGTTGCCATTTTATACTCAACATTGCAAGAGAGGTCTGAGTATATGTACTTACCGTCTGGTATAAACACCATCTTCGCGAGTCCTTCCTCCAACTGCCTAGTTATTCTACATATACATTCTGCCTGATTGCGGTCACGTCTTTTTTATCGTCTGGCATAAACACCATCTACAAAGTTGCTTTATCCAACAGTGGATATTCCAGTTTATACTCAGCATTGCAAGAGAGGCCTGAATAAATGCACGTGTCGTCTGATGTAAACAATCATTTTCAAAATTGCTTTCTCCAGCTTGGCTGCAAACCCTATTTATACTACATGTGCAGTCTTCCAGTTTATAGTCAGTTCATTTTTATCGTCTGGCATAAACACTATCTTCAAGAATGCTTTGTCCAACAGTAGTTAATAGTTAATTATACGAAATGTTGTTATATTCCAGTTTATACTGAACATTGCAAGAGAGGTATGAATAAATGTACTTATCGTCTGTCATAAACTATCATATTCAAATTAATTAAACTACGTAATAAGTGTTTACTCAAAACTGTAAGAGAGGTTTAAGTATTTTTATTTACCATTATTCATAAACAACCATATCCAAGATTGATTTTTTTTCAACAGTAAATAAATTACTTACAATTTATACTCAAAATTGCAAGAGAGGTTTTAGTATACATGTTCTAGGCAATATTAGAATATAGACGATTCCGGAATTGCTCTGCGCAAAGTAAAAATTCTTAAAGGCACATACGGCATTCTTGATTTTTTTAAAAAACGGAAGCTTTCCCGTTAGTGATTATTTTAACTTCAATCATTAATATTAATTGTTATAATAGTTCAAGGATGTTGTTTTTACATATTACTAACTTTTGATAATATTGCACCAATAATTTATTTTTAAAAAGTAGAATAATGAAAGACAATTTTTATTAAATTAATTATATGCAAGCAGTTTTAAAGTCAAAATGATACATGCTTAATAAATCGCTGTGCTAATTTTAATGCCTGATATAAAGCTCAACATTGCATTGTGTCCCTTTAAAATGCGCAGCAGTTCTGGGATTGCGCAGTACTATTCGGATTGTACAAGGGGTTAAAATATATAAAATATACATCAAGTGTCTCTGCGCAATTTGAGAATGTTTTGCACCAAGTATGGATATATGTTGAGATATTTGAAAAGGAAGGTGCTGTTTTGAAACCTATTTATTTTCATATGCTTATTTTCTTTATCCATCTATGATGAACATCTGAAATACAAATGCTGTGTATATTGTGTGTGTTGTTATTTTTATATAATTAACATGAACTTAATTATTTACAAAACAATTTGAAGTCCTCAAACAATAAAGAGCATATTTTCTTCCCACGTTCCATAATATTTGGTTAGAAAATTGGCCTCTCTATATACTCGTACTTACCGTCTGTTATAAACAGTATATATAAATAAATATAAAGGTATACTATTCGAACAGAAAATGTAGCTTTCTCAAAACACCGTCAACCAAAAACGCACATTAAAATAAACAACAATTACAATGTTAATAATCAAAGCATGTCACGTCACAACAACAAACTGGTTGACAATAGGGCTACCGCCTTGGAACGGTCAGTGGCAAAAGGCAGCTGTGGTTTAAAACTGATTTCTCCAATAGTGGATATGTAGCACGCCAATTACGAATACTCGATAATTCCGAATTTATCGACACGCGAATTCGTAACTGGAGGGGCCATTTACGAATTAATTTCAAATAACGTTTTTTTCAAGATTCGCAAATGGCGTATAACACATATACAACTTAATTTTAGTTCACTAAGTTACCTTACAGTTTATACTCAAAAATTACAAGAGAGAGTATAATTATTTACCGTGTGTCATATTCAAAATTGCTTTTTCCATCATCAACTAAAGAATGAAACTCTTTGTGTGCGACAAATTTATTTTTTTGCATTTGCGTAGACAATTTGAGTTTTAAGTGAACGTAGCAGGATGATTAGTGGTAAAACAAATAATATCATTGTTTTAAATATTCAGTAGAAATATGTATATATATATAATAAAATCTCTTTTGTCGCAAGCATTCGTTTGTTTTTCAAACCTTCATGACGTTTATTTTATATACAATTTAACGGAAACGACGTAACGTCGTATATAATAAATAGAAAATACATACATTTACAAAATACCTTTCAAAAAGCACTGGATCCCCGAGGGGATACGAAAATGTTAGAATAGTCTAATATATGAGCAAAAAACACTACTAAATTGCTATAACCTACCGCTGATGAAGGCGTAAACCGAAAGCGCTTGGGTTATTTAAATTATAGCACTGTAGAAATGTTTTTCTGTACATGTATAAAATAAAAATCAAGAAATACTTTTAAAGTGACTTTTCTATTCTATTCCGCTAGAACTTTCAATACTTATTTAAGTAGATCTTCATGCGGTATCATCAATTTTCAAAAGTAAATCTACAACTGTTTCCTTGATATATGTTATTAAGGTGCTGTTGAAATGGAGTCTTATAAAACGTAAATAGTAAATATTAAACAATAAATACTGAACAGGGGATCCGTTGGAAGCAACAAACACAAACAAGAGATAAAGTAGCAGACTCGGTTTTATTGAGTTTGTTCATGAGGTTAATATTGCTAACAGTTGTGCATATGATTTAAACAAAACGTACTTCGAATTACAAAAAAAAAAAAATGATCAGACTATTGCATTAACAAAAAATCAATTGAGCGGAATCAATCGAGCGGATCATGGGCGTAATTAAGTGCATACGCACATTGATTGAATATTCATTATGGTGCTTTTTCTAGTAATTGGATTGACTCCCATAATTCTCCCAAATCGCCCCCAGTCCCTTTACATGTTCGTTACTTTTATTATTCTCTGTAATGCATATGTTTAACATTCGATACATAGGATGCATGTACTGTTTATTGTATATCGTACTGAACTATGACTAGACTAATAAACTATAACCCTAGGATCTACAGTGTTACTATGTCGTAATTTGATTTTGTTTATTAATTTATGGTAAACGTGTATATATATATTAGTGGAATAAGAAACTCAACTCCGCTATAGTATGTATACTATCCTGCTGTTACTCGAATAGTACATGGCAGTCTCATGGCTACATTTGACATTACTTTTAGAAAAAAACACTGAAACAACACATAACACACCAAACGTTCATCCAATCAAAGTTTTACATTGATAGAGTACGCGTTTGACTCATCAACCAGGTGCAAACTTGGGATGTAAATTTGTGCAGTCTCTTTGCATTAAATACAGTACTGAAATTGCTCAAGTTTGCAAAGCGGAAATGCAACATATATACAAGTTCGTGTTACATGTTTACTGTGATTAAAATGTCTATAAAAGCACTGTGTAGTCCTTTCTCTAACTAACTGCAACCTTTGTTAATAAAACATCTTGGGATTTCTCTGGAATATCTGGAAGTAAGTGTGGAGTGTATACATTGTACATTGAAAGTCCAGAGTTGCGTTTCTACTTACCTTTAGTATATAACACAATAACCACTAGCTGCGAGAAGCATAGCTCTTATGATGCGTACTTACCATAGAGCTAAGATGCCGACATTTATAGAATAGGTAGATATCAGGGTCGACTCCATCAAGAGAGGTTTCTGAAGACATCAAGCACTGCCATCATAGACAACGCCTTATTGCAATAGAATAAACCGTAAATGCCACGCTTGCATGCATAAAACTCACCAAAGACAATAAGAATATTTCATGGGTATCCGATAAAGATAGGGAATTCCCTATACCCGAATACCCATGATAGATTATTTTTCTTGCTATCAGAGACATGTTGTGCATTAACGCCGCCAGCTACTAACGTTTTGCATGTTTTCATGCATACCTGATGTTGGTGCGCGCGTGACTTTTATCTTTACTCATGGGGATAAGACTTTCCATCCCCCATGTAAAACGTGGCTAGCCTTACCCTGTATGCAAGAAAAGAATATCTCGTCTATCTAGGCATTTTTTCTACGAATGTCGACATTTTCTTCTGGAATGTTACGTTTCAAAATATCTCGCGCTATCTCGTTCCGTATTAGGAACCTTAAACCCGCCCACAACTGACAAAGAAAACAACGTTAACCGCAAAGTGTCAGGTTTGTGAGTAGGGCGGGGTTAAGTTGCCAAATACGGAACGAGAGTTCACACGAGAACGAGATTATTTTGAACTTCTGAAGTTCTGAAATTAACAGTGGCTTATGAAAAACGAGTATATTGGCGTGGCATGCTTCTCTTTGGTGAATATTATGCATGCACGTGTGGTATATAAGGTTTGTTCTATTGAACTACTGTGGTTGTTGATGCAGGCATTGCGCGATGTCGTCAGAACCTACGCTGGAAAGGTGCGTATGGGGGTCGGTACAGGGTCCTACTGATAATTCTAACACTACCATAAGAGCCATGATCCTCATGTCTAAATTCCCACAAGATATTTAATAGTTGTATTGCTTATATTTTGATATTTTGAGTATGCACCGATATATAGAGAATATCTGTTGGTTTGGAGTGAATATAGGATTTATTTTCATCTAGAAGTGAGAAAACTTATATTTTCACGAGAGCTTTAGTGAAAAACATGAGAAAACTTATATTTTCACGAGTGCTAAACACTTCGAGATGAAAATAAATCCTATATTCACGAAAAACCAACAAATAATCTGTTTATTATATACTTTTTATCATGCAACACTACCAAACTGTTTCAAACAGAAAATACTATTCGTTCCGACAGTTCCCCTTTAACGTATTCGCGGATAAATATAGTAACGCCAGCGCGTGAGGCGATTTACATATATTTAGTGCGCATAGAATATAGTTCTAAACGTTGACATCAATTATGACTGTAATAAGCAAATGTAGAAAAGAGTAGTTCCATTTTTCCGGCAGTGATAATATAAGTTCTTATATTCTCACTGTGAAAAACAAACAATCAGAATATAAGTTTTATTCTAACCATACTATCCACTATTTCACTGGGAATAAAAAGTACTATTTGATACTACTTATAAGAACGATTACTATACAATATAATCTCCGTCCCCCACATAACTATCACACCTATAAACTTAATTCTTAAAGGCACTTTTGGCATATATTTAAACAGTCTTTATTATTGAGAGTTCTAATAAACCTGGGGAAAAGATTGAAAATAAGTATCAAAATCAGATAATAAACAACGATGATATGGCCATTTGAAGGTAGTTCTAGTACTGAATATTTTGAGAAAATTCGACGTTATCGTGAAAAGGAACCATTATCGCATTATTTAAAGCAAAGAAAATCACTGTACTTGAAATGAATGCAACGTGTTGTAATGCCCCGTGCATGTCTATCTGATATACACTAACAGTATATGTATATTAGGTCTGTGATATGGCTTGAGGAAGATCGTTATAGACGGTCAAATTAAACGTGTCGCTCACACCATTTGGAGAAAGTATTCGGGTATACATCTCTTTCTCTAAGCAATCCAGTGCTATAGGCTCAAATTCCTCATAAAACTTGTTAGCAATGATATTTCTGTTTTCCAGCAACCGGCTTATGTCTCCAAGCCCATAGATACAGACGAAACGCACAAACTTACCCGCGCATTTCGACCATTTATCCATGGCCCATATAACTGCACGTGATATAAAGGTTTTATCTTTCAGAGTTATGTCCCCTGTGTATCCACCAGGGGTGTTGGGAAGCGCATTTAGAGTTGCCCATACCATTTCCTCGGGTGCATATGTTTCATTTAACCAGTGTATAAATTCCAGGGCTAATGAATCGTGTTTTACAAATTCTATAAACTGTCGGCTTAACATTCCGTACGCACATCCTTTTCGAATTGTAATGTTTCTGTGAAATGGGAGTTTTTGCTTGTTTGTGGTAATAGAGCGACTGCCAACTATAAGGGTTTTTCTCTTGAATTTGTAACTTTCGTCTCCCATTGCGTAACTCTCAATATCATTGGACCCATTTAGTTTTTTCAGAATTTTCACTATTTCTAGATTAGTTTTCAGCATGAATTCTTGCCCAGTTAAATTGATATAGTACCTCCATTTTTGTTTAGACTTCCTAACTGCGTCAATACATCTAAACTCTGCCTCTATATGTCTGATTGTGGAATAGACCACAGTAACTCTGTCTTCTATAACGGCAATGTTATCAAAGCATTTCGCGATGTTTTTGAAATGTTCAAAGACACTTTTCTCCGCCTTTTTATCGACATGGATGCAGTAAGTGTTATGCTTGCGATAAACGAATCTCAAAAGTCGATGAGCTTGGTTAGCGTTGGAGTGGATCTTGAATGCAAAGGCAAGGGGAAATAACTCTTCCTCCGTTGTTATGTTGTCTTTTCCGTATAGATACGAATCTCTCATTGCCGTACAGTTGTCCGAAATCCGCTCCAAATTGCACGAGCGGTCAACTGTTCGTTCTAGATCTGTTCGCTCTAATTTCGTGAACGTATTTTTCTTGGTTTTAATAGTGTTATCCTCTGATAATGGTCGATAACCCTGTATCTTCTTCCGGGTAGAGTTGTTCCCCATGTTGTCTAGCTCTGCATGGATGGATGTATTACTCCTCTTTAGCAATAGTTTGCAAATATCCATATTATACTCTAGATATCTGTTCATAACACAACTTGAAGTTTCAGTGGTTTTATCAACAATCGAATCTTTGATAAGCTTTAACGTTGCATCATTTAAATATACCAGTGACAATGCATTTACAGTAGTATGTACATTATTTGACTTTTCAGATTTCGTTTCGGGAAGTTTGGTAGTTTTACTATAAGGCATCCACGTGATCATAAACCAGGCACTGGCGATCACGTACGCAACGCAGAAACAAGCTGCTCTATGCAGGTGGAGAGATGACACTTTTGCTAAAATAAAAGAAATATTGCTATCAATAACTTTCAAGAATTGACTGTTTTAGATCATGGATTAAACAAAGAAATTATACACACATAGCACAATTTGTATGTTGTTGTTTGTAAAGAACAGGGTCATACATGTGTGAAATGGAGGCCCGAAAATAAAACACACAGTATTAAGTCCATCGTGTTAGCACGTACACACTTACTTCGTGTATTAGTAAAAGCGCTTATAAACACTATACTAATATAAAGGGAAAAACGAAACGTAACTCGGGAAGTTCTAGAACATAATTAATTCCACGTAATACTCCAGAGATATCTCAAGCTGTTTTTTAAAAAAAAGAAAAAAAAAGAAAAAAAAGTTGCAGCTAGTTAGAAAAAGGTAAACACTGTGGTGTTTGTTTGCTCACAATGTTGCCATGTGCCTAGTGTGCTGTCAAATTTGCATAGTCAACCTCATTGCCAATACTAAACTGCTGCAAACCTTACCGTCAAGAATGGGTACAAACATCATAACTTTACGTCAAGAATGGGTACAAACATACTAACTTTCGGTCAAGAATGGGTACAAACATACTAACTGTACGTCAAGAATGGGTACACACATACAAACTTTATGTTTTGAGAAGAAGTTAAAAGTTCGCCATTCATGAGAAATCCAGAACACCAGCATTTAACGAGATGACTGATTTCCCATTCAACTCCATGCAAAATATTCAACTTCATGCACAATATTCAACAGCAAAATATTCAACTGCAAAATATTCAACTGCAAAATATTCAACTTCATGCAAAATATTCAACTACATGCAAAATATTCAACTTCATACAAATACTCAACTTCATGCAAAATATTCAACTCCATGCAAAATATTCAACTCAATCAACATATTCAACTCATGCAAAATATTCAACTCAATGCAAAATATTCAACTCAAAATATTCAACTACATGCAAAATATTCAACTTCATACAAATACTCAACTTCATGCAAAATATTCAACTCCATGCAAAATATTCAACTCAATCAACATATTCAACTCATGCAAAATATTCAACTCAATGCAAAATATTCAACTCATGCAAAATATTCAACTACATGCAAAATATTCAACTCATGCAACATATTCAACTCATGCAAAATATTCAACTCCATGCAAAATATTCAACTTCATGCAACATATTCAACTCCATGCAAAATATTCAACTCATGCAACATATTCAACTCCATGCAACATATTCAACTCCATGCAAAATATTCAAATCATGCAAAATATTCAACTCCGTGCAACATATTCAACTCGTGCAACATATTCAACTCCATGCAACATATTCAACTCAATCAACATATTCAACTCATGCAAAATATTCAACTCCATGCAAAATATTCAACTCATGCAAAATATTCAATTCATGCAAAATATTCAACTCCATGCAACATATTCAACTCCATGCAAAATATTCAACTCATGCAACATATTCAACTCCATGCAACATATTCAACTCCATGCAAAATAGTCAACTCATGCAAAATATTCAACTCATGCAACATATTCAACTCCATGCAAAATATTCAACTCATGCAACATATTCAACTCATGCAAAATATTCAACTTCATGCAACATATTCAACTCCATGCAAAATATTCAACTCATGCAACATATTCAACTCATGCAAAATATTCAACTCCATGCAAAATATTTAACTCATGCAAAATATTCAACTTCATGCAACATATTCAACTCCATGCAAAATATTCAACTCATGCAACATATTCAACTCCATGCAAAATATTCAACTCATGCAAAATATTCAACTTCATGCAAAATATTCAACTCATGCAACATATTCAACTCATGCAAAATATTCAACTTCATGCAAAATATTCAACTCATGCAACATATTCAACTCCATGCAACATATTCAACTCATGCAAAATATTCAACTTCATGCAACATATTCAACTCATGCAACATATTCAACTCCATGCAAAATATTCAACTCATGCAACATATTCAACTCCATGCAAAATATTCAAATCATGCAAAATATTCAACTTCATGCAACATATTCAACTCCATGCAAAATATTCAACTCATGCAACATATTCAACTCCATGCAAAATATTCAACTCATGCAAAATATTCAACTTCATGCAACATATTCAACTCCATGCAAAATATTCAACTCATGCAACATATTCAACTCATGCAAAATATTCAACTCATGCAAAATATTCAACTTCATGCAACATATTCAACTCCATGCAAAATATTCAACTCATGCAACATATTCAACTCATGTAAAATATTCAACTCCATGCAAAATATTCAACTCATGCAAAATATTCAACTTCATGCAACATATTCAACTCCATGCAAAATATTCAACTCATGCAACATATTCAGTTCCATGCAAAATATTCAACTCATGCAACATATTCAACTCATGCAAAATATTCAACTTCATGCAAAATATTCAACTCATGCAACATATTCAACTCCATGCAAAATATTCAACTCATGCAACATATTCAACTCATGCAAAATATTCAACTTCATGCAACATATTCAACTCCATGCAAAATAGTCAACTCATGCAAAATATTCAACTTCAACTCCATGCAAAAAATTCAACTTCATGCAAAATATTAAAATCCATGCAAAGCATTGATTCAACTTCAACTCCATGCAAAATATTCAACCTTATACAACATATTCAACCTTATGCAAAATATTCAACTTCATGCGAAATTTTCAACTTAAACTCCATGCAAAAAATTCAACTTCATGCAAAATATTAAAATCCATGCAAAGCATTGAACTTCATGCAAAATATTCAACTTCAACTCCATGCAAAATATTCAACTTCATGCAAAATATTAAAATCCATGCAAAGCATTGATCTTCATGCAAAATATTCAACTCCAAGGCAACATATTCGACTTCAACTCCATGCAAAATATTCAATTTCATGCAAAATATTCAACTTCATGCATTTTAAAAATTATATATTTGTTTTGCAATTGTTTGATTATGAGGATGAGTTCTCTTAGTCAAAGAAATAGCAAACCAAAAATAGTTACTATGTTAGTGAAGAAACTTTTCATACAACGGTATCACTACTTTGTATGCCCCCGAAAAGGTTTAGGGGCATATAGTAAATCGCACCGTCCTTCTGTCTTCCTGTCTGTCTGTCCGGATTCCGCCCGTCATTCCGCAGTTCGTGTCCGGACTGTACCTTCAAAACCCCTGTGTTCGGTCAATAACTCTGGCATTTATAAACGGATTTTCAAATAACTTGGCACAAGTGCTCACCACAACATGACAATGTGTCGCGCACAAAATCCAGATATGTGGCCCCTAGGTCAATGTCACACTTAGAGGTCAAAGGTCAAATCGTGTCCGGTCAATAACATGTGCATGCCAGGACGGATTTTCAAATAACTTGGCACAAGTGCTCACCACAACCAAACGACGTGTCGTGCACAAAATCCAGGTCCATGGCTCCATAGTCAAGATCATGCATTAGGTCAAAGGACACTTTGGGGGCATTTATCACTTACAGTGATATTTCTTGTTTATTGTATAAATGTTGTGTTTTTTAATTAACACTGGTAATGGGGATACTTTGGAAGCAACAAACACAACCATGAGAATAATGTAGGAAACTCGGTTTTATTGAGTCTGTTCATGAGAGGTAATGTATGAAGCAACCTAGCACCGGCTTAAGCGGAATTCTACTTCAAAGCCACATATGTTGGGCTCGTTGATCCCAGTAGACCAGTAAATATAAGTTCCGTAGCATATAAGTTCCGTAGCCAGTCATGAAATTTAACCGAGGCAAATCCCTTATTTTGGTGTCCGGTGACAGTCACCGCCTTCTCCGTCCAGGAGTTTATTGTCATCTCCTGTATTTTGTTCCGTTTTCCCGGACAATGTTTTCAGTTTTAAGCATGATCTATTTTGTCAACGTTCATAATGTATCGATATTTAAGTTGTTTTTATGTGAAGTATGTACATTCGCACAATTAAATCAAGGCAACTGCCTCGATGCTATAGGCCTGAAAATAAGTTGTTTTCCTAAATTTGTCATGACAACTTTTTTAATATTTCCAAAAATAGATGTACACACGTTCTCTTTTGACTCAATATATGGGTATGTAAATGTAAGAGGTCAACTATTTGATCCGTCTGTGTCGGTGAACTGTAAACAGGTCACACAATTTACATCACAAAATATTGCCGGGCCTTATCCTTTTTTTCCAAATGTTTCTCAAGCAACCCAAGCTTTAACCATGGCTATGTTTGTATAACGGATTACAACTGGGGGAGTTGAGGATGGGAGTGGGGATTACGGTAAAAGATTTGGTAGTATGTCTTTAACTGAATAGAATTCGACAATGCCTTATAACTTGATAAACCTTTAACACATAGTCAATGCTGACATTATTTTAGTCCATTTTACATTTTTGTATGTGCTTAGCAATAAAATAGTGGATTAAATAAAAGGGATTTTGCATACTACGAAATATGTCTTTTTTTATTTCATACTTTTTTTTATTTTTTTTTTTTTATTGTTTTTGAGAGGAAATAAATATAAAACAACACGTTTTTAACATAGACATTTTTGGGGGAAAATGGTCATTCTTTTCAGAAACATAAATTTTGAAAAACTATTTAAAACCCTTTCTTTATAAAAAAAAAAAAAAGGGGGGGGGCGAGGGTGGGATGGGGGTTATGTAACATTTCATTCATTTTATTTTAAACGTCATTTTGTCAATTGCATTTGTTCTGTGTTGAATCAGTTCATGATTTCGTAAGAACGTATCAATTAAAAATTCTTTGACATCAATAAAATATCGAATTTCTTTGAGAAACTTCCAAAATAAAAACACATTTCATATATTTTATTACAACGAATGAAAATCCTAAATTAATAAGATACAATAATGTCGAAGTTATTTTACAAACCTTTCTTTCCCATTTCCATATGATTTGCCTTAAGAATGTATAAACTATATCTTTAGGTTCTCTGCAAAGTCGATTAGTGTGTAGCTGAAAGACAAGAAATAGTATTTCCTTTCCTGTATTATACATCAGTATGTCTGCCATGTGTACCATCCCTTTTCTTGGACAAAACAAACAGTCGAAAGAGTGTGCAGACATAGATTATTAATGATAGTAACAGTAAGTTAATTACCCATATGCTCTGTTAACATTACCTAGTGCGTACTATACTAAAGGAAAAAAGAAACGCAACTCGAGAATTTCCGATATATAATGTATATACTGCACACTTAATTCAATTCTTAACATTCCAGAGAAATTCCAATATCTTTATTCTTTTCTTTTTAAAAAAAGATTGCTGCTAGTTATGGAAAGGACTAAACTGTGCTGTTGTAGTCATAAACACTTTGTAACACGAATTTCCTAAATGTTGAACTTCCGCTTTGAAAATTTGAGCCATTTCAGTACTGTATTTAATGGAAAAAGATCGCACAATTTTACATCCTAAGTTTGCTCACCTGCTCGAGTCAAACGCGTATTCTATCAATAATGAAACTTTGGAGCGATAATACTATTTGGTATGTTTATATGTGTTCTTTCAGTATTTTTTCCGACAGGAAAAGTTTAATGTAGCAATGTACCATACGACTTAAAGCAGCATATTTTACATACAACATATAGTGAAAAATCCCGAGTTGCGTTTCTTTTTTCCTTTAGTATGTATCAATTATTAGCCGTATAAATTATTAATTGATTCGTTAGACTGACCTGGGCTGGATATGCAATTATAATTGTTGTCTTGCCAGTAGTCAAGACAGTTTGGTCAAATTGTTATAATGCGTAAGTAAGTTGTAGTTTTTATTTATCCTCGCACTATGGCACTAGGCCTTTTGGCGAGCTTTTCGGCAGATGATTATAGTTGTATGGATCTGGAAGTTGGGACGTCGTCCAAGGTGGTTTACTATAGAACCGCAGCAGTAGATGGTTAGTGAAGAAGTCCAACGTTGATAGCCAGAAGTTGAAGATTAAATCCAAGTAGATTATAAATTCCGTTGAAGATTTTGGCCAATCGGATTGTGACTAGGTCAATCCGATTGCCGGCTCGAAAAGATGTTTAGAAACTCTCCGACCAATCAGGACACAGATGATTTGAAGCCTGTCTAGTAGGTCAATCCGGGTCCATGGAGAATCCGTGATGCTTATGTCCCATGATGTTTACGTCCTGGAGCTGGCACAAAATGGTGGACGACCCCCGGAACGTCCCCGAACGTTTGCGGAGGTGATGTTACGGCGTCTTCCATTCTGTGTATGCTCCATGGTCTCCTCCGCAATGTACGCCGTCGTCTACTGGGTTATCAGCTGACCCTGATATAGTGACACCAGCACACGACAGGTGTAGATCTCGCAGGTTGAATGTATCCGTGGTGGTTATGTCTCAGTAGCTTACAAAAACGGCCCTGAGAAGGGCCACGGTATCACCCTAATGTGGGGTGTATACCATATCTGAACGTGTTTCTACACTTTCAACGTTCGGCTCATTGGAACCGACGATAGTAGAAACAGGCCACACCGGGCCCGACGTTGATGGTGGTCAATGATGCTCACGTTCCGGATCCCACTGCAGGACGCGTCGACATCGCTTGAAGTAACCGTTGTAGACGGACACGTCCTGCTGGTTCGATGTTCTGAACGGGAATAATGCGTGAGAACGTAGACTGTATATATGCGTGTGAAGGTAGACTGTATATATGCGTGTGAAGGTAGACTGTATATATGCGTGTGAAGGTAGACTGTATATATGCGTGTGAAGGTAGACTGTATATATGCGTGTGAATGTAGACTGCATATATGCGTGTGAAGGTAGACTGTATATATGCGTGTGAAGGTAGACTGTATGCATGCGTGTGAAGGTAGACTGTATATATGTGTGTGAAGGTAGAATATATATATGCCTGTGAAGGTAGACTGTATATATGCCTGTGAAGGTAGAATATATATATGCCTGTGAAGGTAGACTGTATATATGCCTGTGAAGGTAGAATATATATATGCCTGTGAAGGTAGACTGTATATATGCATGTGAATGTGAAGGTAGACTGTATATATGCGTGTGACGGTAGACTGTATATATGCCCGTGAAGGTAGACTGTATATATGGGAGTGAAGGTACACTGTATATATGCGTGTGAATGTGAAGGTAGACTGTATATATGCGTGTGAAGGTAGACTGTATATATGCCTGTGAAGGTAGACTATATATATGCCTGTGAAGGTATACTGTATATATGCCTGTGAAGGTAGACTGTATATATGCCTGTGAAGGTAGAATGTTTATATGCGTGTGAAGGTAGACTGTATATATGCGTGTGAAGGTATACTGTATATATGCGTGTAAACGTACACTGTATATATGCGTGTGAAGGTAGATTGTATATATGTGTGTGAAGGCTGACTGTATATATGCTGTGAATGTAGACTGTATATAAGCGTGTGAATGTAGACTGTGTATATGCCTGTGAAGGTAGACTGTATATATGCGTGTGAAGGTAGACTGTATATATGCGTGTGAAGGTAGACTGTATATATGCGTGTGAAGATAGACTGTATATATGCGTGTGAAGGTATACTGTATACATGCCTGTGAAGGTAGAATGTATATATGCCTGTGAAAGTAGACTGTATGTATGCGTGTGAATGTGAAGGTAGACTGTATATATGCGTGTGAATGTAGACTGTATATATGCGTGTGAAGGTTGACTGTATATATGCCTGTGAAGGTAGACTGAATATATACGTGTGAATGTAGACTGAATATATACGTGTGCATGTAGACTGTATATATGCGTGTGAATGTAGACTGTTTACATGCCTGTGAAGGTAGAATGTATATATGCCTGTGAAGGTAGACTGTATATATGCGTGTGAATGTAGACTGTATATATGCGTGTGAAGGTAGACTGTATATATGCCTGTGAAGGTAGACTGTATATATGCCTGTGAAGGTAGAATGTATATATGCCTGTGAAGGTAGACTGTATATATGCGTGTGATTGTGAAGGTAGACTGTATATATGCGTGTGACGGTAGACTGTATATATGCGTGTGATGGCAGACTGTATATATGCCCGTGAAGGTAGACTGTATATATGGGAGTGAAGGTACACTGTATATATGCGTGTGAATGTGAAGGTAGACTGTATATATGCGTGTGAAGGTAGACTGTATATATGCCTGTGAAGGTAGACTATATATATGCCTGTGAAGGTAGACTGTTTATATGCCTGTGAAGGTAGAATGTATATATGCGTGTGAAGGTAGACAGTATATATGCGTGTGAATGTGAAGGTAGACTGTATATATGCGTGTTATGGTAGACTGTATATATGCCTGTGAAGGTAGACTGTATATATGCCTGTGATGCTAGACTGTATATATGCCTGTGAAGGTAGACTGTATATATGCGTGTGAAGGTATACTGTATATATGCGTGTAAACGTACACTGTATATATGCGTGTTAAGGTAGACTGTATATGTGTGTGTGAAGGCTGACTGTATATATGCTGTGAATGTAGACTGTATATAAGCGTGTGAATGTAGACTTTGTATATGCCCGTAAAGGTAGACTGTATATATGCGTGTGAAGGTAGACTGTATATATGCGTGTGAAGGTAGACTGTATATATGCGTGGGAAGATAGACTGTATATATGCGTGTGAAGGTATACTGTATATATGCGTGTAAACGTACACTGTATATATGCGTGTGAAGGTAGACTGTATATATGTGTGTTAAGGCTGACTGTATATATGCTGTGAATGTAGACTGTATATAAGCGTGTGAATGTAGACTGTGTATATGCCTGTGAAGGTAGACTGTATATATGCGTGTGAAGGTAGACTGTATATATGCGTGTGAAGGTAGACTGTATATATGCGTGTGAAGATAGACTGTATATATGCGTGTGAAGGTATACTGTATATATGCCAGTGAAGGTAGAATGTAAATATGCCTGTGAAGGTAGACTGTATATATGCGTGTGAAGGTAGACTGTATATATGCGTGTGAAGATAGACTGTATATATGCGTATGAAGGTATACTGTATATATGCGTGTAAACGTACATTGTATATATGCGTGTGAAGGTAGATTGTATATATGTGTGTGAAGGCTGACTGTATATATGCTGTGAATGTAGACTGTATATAAGCGTGTGAATGTAGACTGTGTATATGCGTGTGAATGTAGACTGTATATATGCCTGTGAAGGTAGACTGTATATATGCGTGTGAAGGTAGACTGTATATATGCGTGTGAAGGTAGACAGTATATATGCGTGTGAAGATAGACTGTATATATGCGTGTGAAGGTATACTGTATATATGCCTGTGAAGGTAGAATGTATATATGCCTGTGAAAGTAGACTGTATATATGCGTGTGAATATGAAGGTAGACTGTATATATGCGTGTGAATGTAGACTGTATATATGCGTGTGAAGGTTGACTGTACATATGCCTGTGAAGGTACACTGTATATATGCGTGTGAATGTAGACTGTATATATGCGTGTGAAGGTAGACTGTATATATGCGTGTGAAGGTAGACTGTATATATGCGTGTGAAGATAGACTGTATATATGCGTGTGAATGTATACTGTATATATGCCTGAGAAGGTAGAATGCATATATGCCTGTGAAAGTAGACTGTATATATGCGTGTGAATGTGAAGGTAGACTGTATATATGCGTGTGAAGGTTGACTGTATATATGCCTGTGAAGGTACACTGTATATATGCGTGTGAATGTAGACTGTATATATGCTAGTGAAGGTAGACTGTATATATGCGTGTTAAGGTAGACTGTATATATGCGTGTGAAGGTAGACTGTATACATGCGTGTGAAGGTAGACTGTATATGGGCCATTCTCTGGGAACTTGGATTCTCTCGTTTTTCTTGTCCCAGTGGATTTATTTATTTGCTTTTGCAAGTTTGAAATAGATTTTCGCCCATGGGATTAGGGTTTATAACAATCTAAATATATATATTGAAAATATTTTGTTATTCCTTAATTTTTAACTATAATTAGCATTATTATAAAAAAAGAATTACCGTCACGAAAGAGGACAAATTGTGACGGTAACATTTTTAAGCACGTGTTTTACGGCAAGTACATATATCATATATGTTTTTGAAATTGATTTAGTAAGAAAAGTGTATTGTTTTCCTTCTAAAATGAAAGTATTATGTATAAAACCTTAACAATACCTCCTTTTTTAAAAAAAAATATATAAACCATTTTACCGTCACGCTCGTGAAGAAAAATGTCCCAATTAAGGGTCATTAGAAGTTGAAATGTGTAACTAAACATATACACACATCCAAATACATTTTTCAGGTTAATTGTCTTTGTAAAGGTATTAATTATATACTATATGCAATGTTCTAACAAAATACGCAACTGAAAATGAAATATAAGAATATAAACAAACAAAAAAAATGTCCCACGGAAAAAAGTTCTCTACCGTCACGATGTTTGGTTAAGCCGTATTCGAAACTGCAACCAGTCTTGAAGAAGATTCTGGCATCACTGATGACGTCATGCTGTCAGAACGTCATATCCTTTTTATTTCGAGAACAATTTCTAATGGCGGCAGAAAATTGGTAGATAATGTTTTCATTCCTAAAACCATACCTTTTTGGTTGTCTTTACCGTATGGTGTATAACATAAATAGAAACACATTTCTTAAAACTCCAACTGTTCCAGTATGTATTTAAAGTATATGTAAACAGAATATTCTTAATCAATTTTGCATTGAAGGTCGAACAACATCAGTATCACGTGTTATCTAAAAAAAAGTCTCCACCGCCACAGAATGTGTGTGACGGTAAAGACGATGCTGTGACGGTGAAGACTAAACCGTTTTCTTAGCTTAGATTGAGACTGGAACGGTTCCATGTTAAATTTATAATTATGATTTTCATGAAGACCCATCTGAGTTAGCCAGAGAAAATGAACTATTGAAAGAGTATATCAGATTAAATGAGATTCATCTCGATATATTGAACTATACGGAGCCCCACATGTGACATGCAGCAAAAATTATTTAAACGCAATAATTAAGCGAACGCAATAGTAGAGTGTGCGAACGCTCTAGATACAGCGTGTGAAGAGCGTTCGCACGCTGTAGCAGAGCGTGCGACAGAAAGATAGTGACATAATTACAAAGATCATGGTATTAAAGAAACTAACCCGCCAATAACGGAAAAAGTACACTTTTCAAAACTATCCAGTTGTTCAGGTCACATATTGATGAATACAAAAATTATAGATCATTCAAGGGTTCTTAAAATACTCGTGATTACATACGAGTAAAATGAATTATGAGTACTCTTAATTCGACGCTCCTGTTTTGGGGTTGTGTCTGTCTGGTTAACTATTATAACAACTATATTAGTAAATTGATAATTATTATGCCCCCGTTGATTGCTGGGAGATCTATAAAAAGGGTGACCACTGACCAGTGTCCGTTCTTACGTGGTGAAATGTTTTCCTTTAAATCACTTTTTCAGCGGTGGCGGCGAAGGCAATGCATTAGCCCTTGAGTTCAGTTTAAAGTGTTTTGAAGGTATCCGTCTCAGATACAAGACTAGATATTACAGACGAACGGACTGACAGACGGACGGACTGACTGACAGTGTGACTACTATATGCCCCTTCCCTTCGGGGTGTGTGTGTGTGGGGGGGGGGGGGGGGGGGGGGGTGACTGACTGACAGTGTGACTACTATATGCCCCTTCCCTTCGGGGGGGGGGGGGGGGCATAACAAGAAAAAAATATGCCTCCTGTGAGATTTGAACCCATGACCCCTGTGGTTTCCAGTGTAAAATACCCAATATTTAAAAGATTTACCTAATCTGGAATTCGGAATTCATAATTCGGCATTCAGAATTAGGAATTAGGAATTATGAAGTGAAATAAAAGTTAGTCAAATTGAGTGTTCTTGCATTTGAACACAACGTCACTATCAGTTTACGGCTACTAGAGCGTGCGAACGCCAAAAGAAAAGAAAGAGGCGATTTCTTTTCACAATGAAATGTTAATTATTTGTGGACAGGGACTTTAAACTAGATATGAAATGTTACCATGTTTTTAAAGTTAATAATGTTCATATTTACCTTGTTATGCGAACATGATTAATATTGTTCATATCTTGATAACAGTTGGATTATGTCTGTAAGCAATGGTGTCATTAATCTATCTTTTGTTACATGTCACAGTTTCCCTACGCATATGTGAACGAAATGCACTATTGTATTTTAACGGTAGTCATTCCATGGAAGTATATCTGCAGTAGATGTTTTTTCTTCAAGAAATACAGACTTATTAAATTTCTACAGTTTGATTTGAACTTGGTAAAATGGTGAATACTTTTCTGTTGTTGTTCATTCTGTTTAATTGTTTGCTCTTCTATTCACAATAGAAATAAAGATGCTTTGTTTATTTCTTCCTTAAAAGTTCATATATACAATATATTTCACACATTTTGTCTTTGCCGTTACGAATTGTCTCTTCCGCAACAATGCACTGATTTGGTATTTTTTCACAAAATGAATAAAAATATCTGTGAAATAGTTTATCAACACAAAAGGAGCACATTATATATTTATTCGGATGTAAACATAACTTCATAATAAACAAATAATATAATCATATATAATAATCATAATAATATATACATATATATTATAAATATAATAATTAAATATTAATATAAAATTATATAAATTAAAATATATATAATAATAATTTTCCTATATATCATATAATCATAACTTTTCATATATAAAATCAATAAATCATAATATTAATAATATAATATCATACATAATATATCAAATAATATAATATAATTATCATATATATCAATAATCATATATAATTCAATATATATTAAATATAATATCATAATATCATATATATAATAAATTAATATATTTCAATATCATTATAATATATATCAATAAATATTATAATATAATAATTAATAATATCATATTAATATAAATAATATAATCATATATATAATATAATATAATAAATATACATAATAAAATCAATAAATAATAATATATAATTATAAATATATAATAATATATATATTATCTATAAATAATACTTATATATCATATAATATAACTAATATATATTAATATATAATATATATATATATACTATAATATATAATATTATAATATATATTAATATATAATATATATATATCATATATATAATATAACATATATATAATCATATAATATCATATATATATATAGACTTATATATCATATCATATATATTTATCTTATATAATATTAATATATATAAATTATATAACTTGTGAAGATAGACTGAAAAAGCGAATAATGTAGTACGCATTTTGTAAAAGTAAAATTAAACATTCATTAAATTAGGGAAATTAACGTGATATGGAATAAGAATTGTTTCCTATTCACCCTGTGATCAACGTTTTCATATTAAAATCAAGAAAACATCAGTTTTTGATGAAGAAAAATACTGTGATGGTACAGACAAAAGCTAATGGTCATGAAAGGTCAAGGTCATTTTTGCAAAGGTCAAGCACATTACTGTGTGCAAATAGTGAAATATCATGAAATCAAATATTAACTAATGAAATTTCAAACATTGAATTAGTACAATAAAGTTAATTAAAAGTTAAATAATGCATCTTTCAATTTTGGTTGTCAGAGAATGGCCCATATATGCGTGTGAAGGTAGACTGTATATATGCTTGTGAAGGTAGACTGTATATATGCGTGTGAAGGTAGACTGTATATATGCGTGTGAAGATAGACTGTATCTATGCGTGTGAAGGTAGACTGTATATATGCGTGTGAAGGTAGACTGTATATATGCGTGTGAAGATAGACTGTATATATGCGTGTGAAGGTAGACTGTATATATGCGTGTGAAGGTAGACTGTATATATGCGTGTGAAGATAGACTGTATATATGCGTGTGATCGTAGACTGTATATATGCGTGTGAACGTAGACTGTTTACATGCGTGTGAAGGTAGACTGTATATATGCGTGTGAAGATAGACTGTATATATGCGTATGAAGGTATACTGTTTATATGCGTGTAAACGTACACTGTATATATGCGTGTGAAGGTAGATTGTATATATGTGTGTGAAGGCTGACTGTATATATGCTGTGAATGTAGACTGTATATAAGCGTGTGAATGTAGACTGTGTATACGCGTGTGAATGTAGACTGTATATATGCCTGTGAAGGTAGACTGTATATATGCGTGTGAAGGTAGACTGTATATATGTGTGTGAAGGTAGACTGTATATATGCGTGTGAAGATAGACTGTATATATGCGTGTGAAGGTATACTGTATATATGCCTGTGAAGTAGAATGTATATATGCCTGTGAAAGTAGACTGTATATATGCGTGTGAATGTGAAGGTAGACTGTATATATGCGTGTGAAGGTAGACTGTATATATGCGTGTGAAGGTTGACTGTATATATGCCTGTGAAGGTACACTGTATATATGCGTGTGAATGTAGACTGTATGTATGCGTGTTAAGGTAGACTGTATATATGCGTGTGAAGGTAGACTGTATATATGCCTGTGAAGGTAGACTGTATATATCCCTGTGAAGGTAGAATGTATATATGCCTGTGAAGGTAGACTGTATATATGCGTGTGAATGTGAAGGTAGACTGTATATATTCGTGTGAAGGTAGACTTTATCTATGCGTGTGAATGTAGACTGTATATATGCGTGTAAACGTACACTATATATATGCGTGTGAAGGTAGACTGTATATATGTGTGTGAAGGCTGACTGTATATATGCTGTGAATGTAGACTGTATATAAGCGTGTGAATGTAGACTGTGTATATGCCTGTGAAGGTAGACTGTATATATGCGTGTGAAGGTAGACTGTATATATGCCTGTGAAGGTAGACTGTATATATGCGTGTGAAGATAGACTGTATATATGCGTGTGAAGGTATACTGTATATATGCGTGTAAACGTACACTGTATATATGCG